>JARJDQ010022716.1:0-13599 GCA_030264215.1 Geostiba sp. GC000077
TGAAAAAGTAGTTTTGAATTGAAAAATACGTCTTAATATCATTCGATTTAAGAACATGTTATTTTTTGTTATATCTGCTTCGTGTAGCACCCAGTACAGTTGAAAATAATTTTAAGTTGTGCGCCTCGCAATTCTACACTTTAAAAACGTAGTTTTTAAAAAGTCGCAATATTTCTATACAAAACAGAGGTTCGAATTTAAGTAGGGACAGGTAGAATCATTGTTAAATTATGCATCTTCCATTTGTTCATAGTGCATATCGGTTTCCTCAACGTCAACATATTTTCTAACGTATCAAATACAGGATGTTTACTGTCCTGAGTTTATCTGCTTATACGCACGCCAAAAACAATCTTAATATTAGTTTATTATAAAACTCATCTAATTGGCGAAATGGCGAGATAATAATTTTTAGTTTTATTTGTTAAGTCCCTTCTTTTGAGGACTACTATTTTATTACTAGGATACTTTTTTAATGATTTGAACTCCATATCAAGACCGTCAACACGCTTCTATTCTTCTATGCGCATATTTTCTAGGGTGTATATTAAGTTGCCTAGCAGTAATATTAACAAAATAACAACTGCGTTACTACTTGGTTACTACAACATACCATACGCTTTTAATCTTAGCTTTAATGTTAGTTTACTTCAAAGTGACGTATCGTAACGTCATCACGAAACGTCACATTCGAAAACCATGAAAATATAACACAAGCCATGCGCTTGACTACAAACCTACAAGTTTTGTGCGAGGTGTTTTACATAAAGTCGTGTTCGCGGTTACAGCCTGACGACCTTCTCGTTTGCGCCATGCCTCATACCAAGCTCCAACTCGGCGCAGCGACGTCGCAACTTTATCAATTCATATCCAACGCATTTTAATTTCAAGTATTTCAACGTCTCCTTACGACGTTCATTATCGCATGGCACTTGCATCGTGATATCGCACGTGCTATGACTGCACATGTAAACATCAACAAACAAAAAACGCTGCTTGAACATTATCGATAAAAACTTCGAATGTGAGCGACGTAAAATGATGTAACATGAAACGGTGATTGAAACTTTCGCCAGTGTTGCCTGTGGTGCTGTGGTGCGTTGCTGCGCGTTGTGCATAACAAGATAATTAAGTGGCTTAAGTGTACTTAAAGTTCGCAGAGTGATTTCAAACTAACTGGAAGCAGTTGAAGCGTTGAATGCTGAGCTGCAGTTCGTTGTAGTCCGGTTATGTTCGCAGCGATAGTCATGGCCGGTGCGATCAGAAATAGCATTCGATTCACAACTGTGTTAACTACATTGGCTAGTAAATCAGCTGGGCATAAACATTTCGCATGTGCGGCGAGTTGGCGCTCAACTACGAGTAGCGATGGTCATGGACAACGACAAGGCGGTTATGCGTTGTTGACCATGAGGAAAAATGGCACTCGTTCTGCATGCGAGCGCCATCTGTCGAAATATGGATTACTCGACACAGGTATGCAATATGTGAAGGAATTTGTATAATAAATGCACACACATGATCTTAAATAACAATGGGGTTGTTTTATATTAAAAAAAAATCGTTATATGTTTCTTAGTAATGTTACATTTTTTCTGATTTTTTTATAGCTTTAGTTTGGCCGTGAAAAATATTTTTGTGCAAAGATTTTGTAAGATTTTATGAGCCATCGCTTGGGGTGGTATTAGGTTGATAGTAGTAGTTTCCCTAGAAATATGTTGGTACTTATAAAGGGGTAAATGAGCGACATGACGACAACTATTTATTTACATTTCGTGATAACACGAAAATTGAACAGAAAATGACTGAAATTTAAATATATTTAAAATCTAGTTACACATTTCAATTCTTAATATTTCCGAAGAGGAATGTTTATTTGACTTAATGTATTTGCTAGAAATGATTTTAAAAATTAAATATTTGCATTATGTACGTTTTATTTGAGTTGACCGTTTGTGCAACTACCCCATTGTAGGTATACTTTATTCATGAAAAGCTTCGTAATTTTTTTCACTAAATTTTCACATGAGGTTTGCAGTCCATTATTTTATTTACTTTCGAACAGTTTGTTGATTTAGCACCTCTGATATTAGTTGCTAATCTCAAAGCTAAATAAAGATATAATATCATCCCGTTGATATTGAATATACACGGTGTGAATAAATTCGCGAATAATAATTACACCGTGCGATTCTTGGCCTCATTTGAAACGAAAAGTATAATTCAAAAATGTTCGAGAGTCTGTTCTGAGAGGTGACAAGTGACATAAATAGGTTAAATGCTTTGCTGAATTAGCTATTGAAATACAAAAGCGCCAGACTGGAGTCTAGCATTTGGTAGTGCAGATGAGAAGATCCTGGGTTCGGTCCCCGGAGGCGGCAGAACATTTAGAAATGTATCTCCAATCGTACATTTCATAGAATGAAGCGTCAATTACGATCTACTGGATGCATGAGGCAGGTGTAAGTCGTCGTATAGATTGACGTTCGGTAGAATGTGGTATCACAATGGGCTCAAAAGAGTGGCCTAAGTGTGCACACTATGGCGTTAGACATTTGCAAAAGTATGCACAATATCACCAAATGTCCGTAAAATTAATACAAATTACTCATTCATGACAAATGTAATCTATTTGTGTTTAAATTCTGTGAAACCATGGAAACCTTAAATCATCTAAGTATTAAATTGCCAAATTCACATTTTATACTGCGTTTAGCGTAAGCTGGCGCGTTGTAACTATGCTTTTGTCATTGTTCTGTACACTGACAGAAGTGAACTAAACAATGACACAATCTAACCTCAATCGGACAAGTTATGCTGAACCGACTATATTTAAAAATCCTTGTGAAGCAATTTGAAGCTGTAACATTTTAGTAGACTTCTTAAATCTAGCTAAATGTAACTTTGTAGATAAGTTCTTAATGTTATCAATCATTTTTACATAAAACAAATAAAATGCATGTTCATTTACAAAGTTAACTGTGTAATTATTAAAATAAAAGTAAATTTATTTACTTTGCTTTTATTCAAAATGATGTGGTAACGGTAAAATAAATCAAAGATGTTATTACCTCCTTTCTGTGTGCAGTGAAGTGCGCCATGCACAATCGTAACTCTTAAGAATCCATGTAATTATCATTGTAATTAGTATCATATTAGTATCTCGGTCTCGTTGGCCGTCTACGACTGTTATGATGCATCATAAATTCCAAATTACTAACGAAACTGCAATTATAAATGGTTCCTTACATCGGGCAGGCTGCCCAGCAAATTATGCGCTGTGCTGCTGTGCATTATTACGCCATTACGCGTAATTAGACACGGTATATCGTGTATGTATTATAACATAACGGCCTACTGACATAAAGCCAAGTAGAGTTCTATACCACTTGGTCTGAACAACATCTAACATCCATAAACAGCAGAACAACTGAAACAAACGGTAAAATGGCCGCGGCCGGGCATTGTCAAGCATCTCGACATCTAACACGAGTTCAGAGTGTATAGCAACGTAGGCACTTCCTTTTCCCTTCCCTCTTCCCGTCTTCTCTGATGATGCGAGTAGCGAGTGCAATAATATCCGGCTTTGCAGCCTGTGACCCTGTGACATTATGTTATGTAATGCTAACGTTACAGTAAATTCGGGCATCCCATATTGAGCTATGGAGAGTGTGTGCAACGTCTCTGTACAGAACACATAAACTTTATGCACGCTCAAGCACTTTAATTAGTTTGTCCCTACGTTAACGTTAAACACATACGAGGCGATGTGTGACCAAGCTGTGACTTGAAATCTTGAATGTCTGAAGGTGGACTTCGTTTCTAGCCGTTGGTGTCCAAGGAACCAAGGACCCAAGTAATAACTGAGGATGGGTGCAAGTACTGCTGCAAATGCAAGAGAGGAGAAAAGACATATCTCATACTTGCTTCATTGGGAACCACAAAGCTGTGGATGCCACGGATCGATGCTTTCGCAAGTTATAAACAGTTTCATCTGGCTTCATAATAGTTTAATTAAAAGCTGAATATGTATTAGATGTAGATGTACCCAAAAGTAAAAGGGGTCGCAACATCACACGACGTTGCCAATGTTTACATACATAAAGCAATGCGGCATTAAAGGAACAAATTAAAGATGAGTGTTGCGAATAAATATGGTTTCATAACAAATGTTGGGATCAATGTTTAATGTTCCAGTTGTTGAAAATGCTAAAATTAACTGAATTGTGTTTTTTTCCTCGGATCGAACGTTCAATATAGGCAATCCACTCTACCTTATTCACCGATGGACTATGATAGGCAACACAACAAGCACGTTGGTAGTTCTGAAGAGGTTAATTCAAAAATGTTGGTTAAAACCCTTAAAACCTTAGCTTAGACCATAGAAGTATGGACAGAGCATCGCCCATCTTTGCTTTGAAGCGAGCGTGTACCCAACAACAACATTGGACTCTTGTTTACGTTTTCCCTCTCGTCTTGTGTATGAAGTTGCCTAAGCAATGGCTTTGCTAAATTCAAAGTTATCACAAGATCAACATCATGTTACATGATACAGTAATAAAAGTAAAACTCTACAGTTAATACAATAATGATGTGAATTGTCAAGTTATAAGCCATTATAAGTGTTACGCTGCGCTGTTTCCTGATGGAGTTGTGGTAGTTTTAATGCACTCTCAGATTATTCATAATTTATCGTAATATTCGCAATAAAGCTGAAAGGCCCGGGTCTGAAAGTGAGGCGGCAGCAGCTCCAATATCGCGGGCATTACATAAAATGAAGATGAACGCGCAACGGAACCCAAAAGGCAGGGCACCGCAGGACCAGCACAGGAAAAGCGGCACGCGCGGCGAACGGCGATGGGACAAACTTCACGCGCGCGCGAATCTTCATCATCTTCCAGGCCTCCCAGCGACTAGCGTTACGAATGTGACTCGAGGGCACGTATTAATAACGTTGTAAAATTGTATAAAGTTAAAGTCGGTATAAATCAGCCTGCTCTTCGCGTAGGTTACGGTTATCTGCGCCCTGCGCGTAATCGCTCCCTGGGGACGATTTTTAATGCCGACTATATGCTGCTCCTGTCGCCCTCGCGCGTTACTTTCGTAATTACCCAACATAACAAAGATGACACTCATTAACATGCTTTATACGTGGTTTTTATTGCTTTCGTTCGTTATTAATTGATGGTTTATTGTTTAGGAACGGATGTGATACCACTGGCCGAATCGAAACGCTTCATGGCGGAGTGCATGGAGGCAGT
The DNA here is from genome assembly GCA_030264215.1 of Geostiba sp. GC000077. NCBI lineage: Eukaryota > Metazoa > Arthropoda > Insecta > Coleoptera > Staphylinidae > Geostiba > Geostiba sp. GC000077. Next base: position 5,262 of record JARJDQ010022716.1, read on the forward strand.
GGGCACTCCTCGCGAGCATGCCACTGCGCTGGCGGCGGTGCTCGCCGAAGCCGACTACCGGGGCCACTACAGTCACGGCATGAATCGCATCGGTAATCAAATTGCGCCCCAGCTGGGCGAAACTTTAACCGAATTACGCGGACAACGCGAACTAAATGCCGATCGTCGGCTCATCGCATTAAACACCCACCCCCAAAATACTTGCACAATGAATCTCCGCATCCCGCAAGGACCGCAACGCTCATTTTAATGAGTTTGAAAGTTGCGGAAAAGAATTTCGCGAACTTTTAAACGTGCGCAAAATATTAAAATTGAACTTATGCATGTTTTGTTTTATGTTAGAAATGTACGTGAATGACATACAGAGGAAAACTTGTGATGCAAAAGCGAAGCCATGTATTCTGAAAGAGTCGCCCGCCACTGCTTGGGTGGATGGCAACAATGGCATTGGGGCTGTGGTGGGAAACTTCTGCATGGACCTGGCGATCAGGAAAGCTCAGCAGATTGGAGTTGGATGGGTATCGTGCAAAGGTAAGCTCGCACTGCGCACTGCACACCTGCATAATTGAATTGCAACCATGCAGGAACCTGTAGTCTGTAGCACTCGTGCTCAAAACTCAATCAAATATACAAATGCAGGATCCAATCACTACGGCATCGCTGGAATGTACTCCATGCAGGCGATGAACTGCGGTCTTCTCGGGATGAGTTTCACAAATTCATCACCATTCTTGACGCCCACACGTAGCAAAGAGGTTTGATTAATCAAATTGACCATATTAACTGTGCCGCCTCAAAATTGCCTCGAAGTCTCGAACTCTCGAACTAAACAGGAAAATGGACGCCCGAATGTGCTTTGATGTATAATGAGTTGACGGCATTGAGACGTTGAATTTGTGTTTACTTCAACTGTTTACTGTGCGCATGCGCGTGCTGACTGCGAGCCGTCTGATCTCAACCATATATGACATGTATCTCAACGCCTCAACGTCGTCTACCCATACTACACCAAAGTACATTCGGGCGCCCATTTTCCTGTTTAGTTCGAGGCAATTTTGTGGCCGCCGCGCTTTACATTATAGAAATATAAGTATAATACATGAACTTTTTTAGGCATCACTCGGAACCAACCCGCTTTCGTTAGCAGCTCCAGCTACCAGCAATCACTACGTTCTTGACATGGCTACCACTGCAGTGGCTGTCGGCAAGGTTCTCTTTCTCTCTCTTACAATGCATATATGCGCATTTGAATGTTGAATTGACCTTATTTAAATTATCTCGGCTTTTCGGCTTCTCGATTTCTCGGCAGATCGAAATGGAGCGCCGGAAAAGCAGGCCAATACCTCGCGGCTGGGCCCTGGGCCCCACGGGGCAAGTGGAAACCGACGCCGAGGTCGCTTACAAAACCGGCTGTTTGATGCCGCTGGGCGGCGAGGAAGGCAACTCTGGTTATAAGGGATACGGGCTGGGCATGCTGGTGGAGATATTTTGCGGCATCCTCGGTGGCGCAAACTTTGGTAGGAACATCCGCAAATGGGGGAACCATGATGAGCTCGCCAACTTGGGACACTGCTTTGTCGCCATCAATCCGGAGTGCTTCGCGCCCGGATTCCGAGGGCGGATGGAGGAATTAATACTTATGATGAGGCAATCACAGCAGGTAACATGATTATGATACGCAGATATTAGCCATTCCATTATGGCCAATAACACCCACAATACCCATCAGCCATCACATAACAACGCAAATCGCATCATAAGCGTAGGAGGGTGAGGATTTAATATTGATAATTAAACTATGCTTTAGGTCAATGCGGAAAACCCCGTTTTAATACCAGGAGATCCGGAACGCGAACACATGAAAGCTGTGGACCATCATGGCGGAGTTAGATATTTAAAAGACCAAATGGCAACTTGTGCTAAACTCGCTCAAATGTTAAATGTCAAACCACTAAAAGCACTGACTTCATGATATGTTTCATACTTTCCAGCAACTTTAATAAAAATTATATATTATAAGAGCGATTCGTACTGCTGCTATCCCACCACACAATTGATCATTTAATAAAAATGTTTACGGAAGTTGATTATATGTTCCTATTTAATAATTAGGTGAAATGACGTCGTTTATTCACAAAATGGCAACTTTCTATGCCTTTTGCTATGCGTTCCATACTTTTCTCGAGCTTTTCCTCTCTAGGTTAAGGTTATGTACTTATACATGATCAGTCCACGTTGCACGTGAAGCATGAGTGGATGAGTGCTGCCCAGTTCACGAATACGACCACTATCCATTCAAATCTCATTGCAAACATAATTAACTCGTTATCATGCTAAGTCGTTGTCTAATATTATATCATAACGCGCTTAAAAGCCAGAGCCTCGGCAACAATCGAATACAGAAGGTAACATTTAACGGAATCAGAGGATTATTTACAGCATCTCATTTGCAAACGACTCCTTCCATCTCATCTCAGTCTCAACATCGATCCTTGAAAAAGTAAGTATTATTGAAACATTGAAATGAAACTAATTTATTTTGTAAAAATTTTCGGCGGATTTTCATTTATTTAACCAACAACAGTACACGTATCGCCCTCTTTGAACAAAAGTTCAAACTAGCTTGTTTCAAAGAACAATAAAGGTGGGTTCAGTCAGGGCGCTCAGGAAAATTAACAAATAACTGTAAATGCTATAAAAATAAAAGCAGAAAATGAAAAAAAAGTAAGTATAGGTTTTAAATTTCATATTTTAATATATCCTGGCCTTAACTGTTGTATGCAGTTTTCTTTTTTATGCTAAATATAAATCTTGCCTGAACCCACCATTAGTCTTGTCCCATTTCGACCTTCGTTTCCAGTTGCCGGTTGCCAACGCCTCATTTTTCACCTAACGCTTTTTATTTCGGTTCGGTGACTTTGCATTTTGCAAGTTATTAGTTATTAATTGTTATTGAGTTGTTCTTTTACTACAGCATCTTTATTTCAATACGTAATAACCATAAATCATATTAATTGTGCCGGTTTTGCTATCTATAACTCTAACCAAATTTCTCTTTTTATCATTGCAGAATGAGTTCGGAAATTGATAAGACTCAATATGTCTTGCCAATGGACCAGCCGGTTGTTTATTTGGAATCCTCAGCGGCCTTCAAGGGCCTCACTCCTGTTGAACAGGCATACTCCTATCACATGTCCAAAGCTGCTTGGATAGGTGGTTTGGTGACTTTTGTCCAGACCAGTGTCGAATCACCACAACTCTTTGTTTTACTGCATAAACTTTTCACTAAAACATCTCCAACACAATTTAAGGAGCTAGCACTAAAGGCTGGATTTGCTGAGACAGATGTAACAGCTTTATTTGTATACACTGCTGGTGTTTTAGCCAATGCAGGCAATTATAAGGGTTTTGGTGATACTAAGATCATCCCAAACATTGAAGAACCCCAACTGACCAAACTGCTTGCCTTGGCCTCCAATTGGAGTGAGTTGGAACCAATCTGGAATAATATCAAAGCCACTGTCTATGATCTGTCCAATGGCAAACACTGTCTTGGCTATCCACCACATGGATGCAACACTTATTTGTCCAAGAATTGCACAGCTGAGGACAATGAGAAGGTGCAGAAGTGGATGAAGGGCAAGCATATGGAGGGCTACATCACCAGATTGATCAAAACTGAAGAGAATGGAAAGGTAAAATACCAGATTAGGTTGGCTAGTGAATCAATTGGCTTGGTGATGAGTGAAGATGTTGAGGGCATTATTTATGAAGTGAGCAAAGGTGATTATGCCCCTCTTATGGGCAAGGTAGCTGCAAGCTTAGACAGTTCAATTCCATTCTGTGCAAATGACACTGAGAAGGAAATGCTGGCTGCATACAGCAGGTCATTTAGGGAGGGATCTTTGGATGAGCATAAAAATGGTTCCAGGTTTTGGGTGAAGAATAAATCACCTGCAGTGGAAAACTATATTGGTAGGTTTTGTGTTTGTGTATGTGTGGTAGTGTAGTAGGACGGAATATTTATCGTTTTGTTGTTATTTTAGGTTTTATTGAGACCTATAGAGATCCTGCTGGGGTGCGTGGCGAATTCGAAGGATTTGTGGCAGCAGTAAATCGCGAAATGTCTGCGAAGTTCACCAGTTTGGTGGAGAATGCTGAGAAATTCCTGCCCAAGCTGCCATGGGGCAGTGGTTTGGAGAAGGACAAGTTCCTGCGGCCTGATTTTACTTCCTTGGATGTTTTGACGTTTGCTGGTAGTGGAATTCCCGCTGGAATTAACATTCCAAATTGTATGTTTTGCAAGACAAATGTTGGTTTTAATTTTAATAGATTTAATATGGAGTTGACTAGCCCAACAGGTTATGGGTCCATGTTACTCATATTTCATCTTTTAATTTTAAAACTAACAACTCGCGAGTGCTCTTGATTAAGGAGCAAATATGTGTGTTTGTAGACGATGAAATTCGCCAATCGGAAGGATTTAAAAACGTCTCCTTGGGGAACGTCATCCCAGCAAGTTATCAACAGCAAACCAATATTCACTTCTTGAACGAAGCGGACAACGAGCTAATGCAAAAGTATCGCATTGTCGCATTCGAACTGCAGGTGGGCCTGCACGAGCTGCTCGGCCACGGGTCCGGTAAGCAGCTGATTAAGGAGCAGGACGGCAGTTTTAACTTCCCATCGGATCTGCTCAATCCATTGACGCAGAAACCCATCGCGAAGTTCTACGAGAAGGGCGATACGTTCGATTCGGTCTTCGGGCCGTTGGGCTCCCCATTCGAAGAGTGCCGCGCTGAGGCAGTCGGTTTGTATCTGAGCCTCGAGCCCTCCGTGGTGCGGATCTTCGGGCACGAGGGCCCCGAAGCCGAGGACATCGTCTACGTTAACTGGCTGAATCTGGTGTGGGCGGGCCTGGCCTCCCTGGAGATGTGGGATCCCAATCGCGGATGGTTGCAAGCGCACTCCCAAGCGCGCTTCGGCATCATGCGCGTGCTGCTTGCTGCTGGCGTGGTGACCGTCACCCAGCCCAGCGAGAAAGACTTGCTGCTCACGCTCGACAGGAATAAGATTCGCGACGCCGGGCATAAAGCCATCGGGAAGTTCCTGCTTGAGATGCAGGTGTTCAAGTCCACCGCTGATATCGACTCGGCGAAGCAGCTCTTCAGCGACTACACCGACGTGGTGGAGCCGTGGAAGTCGCGTCGCGAGATTGTGCTGGCCAACAAGCGGCCGCGCAAGATTTTCACGCAGCCGAACATCCTGCCCAGCGGCGACATGTTCGTGCAGAAGAACTACGAGCCGACTCCGGAGGGTTTGATTGATTCCTGGGTGGATAGGTTCCCCCAGCCCGAACCACTCTACGCTGCCTTACTAGAAATTAGCAAAGAGGACACCAAGCATTTTTAAAATCAACATTCAATATCATCAAAATCAAAATAATCGTAAACGTACGTTGAAATGCGTAATTTAAGAACGATTTATATAAATCCTTCAGTAACTCTTGAAGCCGCTGTATTGATTGGTTTCTCTCCTCTTTTCATATTTCTATAATATACACTAGATCCACTGATATCTTTTGTATCAGTTTTAATAAAGAAAAATATAATTTGTCGCCTCGTATCGCTTCTTTTTTAGAAAAAGTCGACTGTACACAAGTACAAGTGTTTTGCAAAACGGTTTATCACAATAACTAATCCTTAAACGTCTAAGTCGCTTAAATATGTTACTTTTTGGCAGTGTCTTCTCTCTATATAATAATTATAATTTACAATAACATTTTTATTCATAACACGTGAGAAGTTGAGAAACGTATGATATATCGTTGAGTGTTTAAATAATTGGAAACGTTGCGGGGCGCAAAAACGATTGTTGTAATTAATAATTAATGGATTTGTTGGTTTCGTATGTAGTATTACTTGTGGAAATAATATTCCTGAGATGATCGGCGGCACCGGCCGACGAAAAACAGGCAACCGAGCGCGGCTGCCACGCGAAGCGAGACACGTGACGCTCCGCATATCCATCCACAACAGATACATAATATTTACACATTTTGTACACACGCGAGCGCTTCCACCCGCAAAACAAGGACAAATGAAATGTAATTACAAGGAAAGATGATGAAGAACTACGTGTGCGGACGTGCCCATGTATACACGCAGCCTTCCTGGCAGGCGGTGACGACGCAGTCGGGCTGAAAGATCAGCGCCGTGAGCCGCTCGTGGGCGATCTTCTTGCAGATGAGCGGCTCGAGGTTATGGCACTCGTTGAGGCGCGGACAGCCGGGCGTGCCAACCAGCTGCAGCGGGTCCGGCTGGCGCTTAATCTTCGGCTTCGGCGGCGAGAGGCAGTCCTCGGGCAGCTCCCAGAGACAGAGCTGCGTGTCGTGCCCCACCGAGCCGATGCGGTAATAGGCCTCGCCCTCGAGATACCAGTCGAAGGCGACGGCCGCCACCCACGACCGATGGCCCTGGGCGCGTGCGATCACGCGTTTATGCTCCAGCGACCAGATCGTCACCAGGTCGTCCTCGCCGCCGACGGCAATGAGCCGCCCATCGCCGGACCATGCAACGCACAACAGCCCGCCGAAGTAGGAGCGCGCCGTGCCGACCAGCTCCATGCTATCGTACTGGAAGACGCGCAGCATGCCATCCTGCGTGACGATGGCGAGCTGCGCGCCCGACGGGCTGAAGGCGATCTCGTTGATGGCGGCGCCGGCGCCGAGCAGCCAACGAAAAAGCGGATTGCGCGTCGACTTCGTCTTGCACGTCGAGACGACGAAGCCGTCGCCCGCCTTGAACGTCTGATAGTGCGGCCCCGCCGATCCGCAGGGCAGCTCCTCGTTGTACACGTACAGCTGCCCGGAGGAATGCGCCGCCAGAAACAGTGACTTGCTGCCCGGTATCCACCGCAAGCACGTCACTCGGCTCTTATCAATGAGCCGCTCTTCGTTGAACAGCTTGCTCAGCTCCTTCTTCACCGGATCGATCAGCTGTATCTGGCCGGTGCTGAAGCCGATCAGCAGGCTGACGCTCTCCCCCGTTGCCGACGCGACATTGAAATCGTGACATGTCGGGTTCGTGCCCTTGTAGCCCTTCTTCTCCAGCGGTTTGCTGAGGTCGGCCTTCTTCGTGCCCTTGTACACGTAGACGTAGATCTCGCGGCCGTGATTGAAGCAGATGCGCTCGCCCTGCTCCGGCAGCGAGACCAGCGAGACGCGCACCTGCGGCGGCGTCTGCCCCTGCGGCTGGTAGCCGACGCGGTTCGGGCGCGAGTACTCGCTGAGCGTCATCAGCCGGTAGACGCCTTCGCGCGTCGCGAACTGGGTCTTCACGTCGCCGGGATCGCCGAGCGGACGCTCCAGCGGCCGCTCGCCGGCCTCCAGCAGCGACTGGCTGCACAGTGCGTCGGGCCGGGCCATGTTCGGTCCCGATACGCGCGACATGCTACCAGATCAACATCGCGTCGCACTCACATTCTACGCGCCGTCCAAGGGGGCTCGGGCGCGCGCGGGGGTGAGGACTAATTACTCGCTCGGCGAAGCGGATGTCGTCGGCGGCATAAACAATCACAACAACAAACGATCACAACACAACAGAAGTATTATAGGTTAACACAAACTGGCGGACGTCATACGAAGACATGTCAGAACCACGTGATCCATGTCAAACTTTTATGGCGGCTTCAGACTCAAATTTAAGTGATATAATAATCCAGAGAACCAGAGAACGCATGAATTTAATTTAATTTATTAATCAAAATTCATTTGAATTCATTTGAATTATTGACCTGACCTTAAATATATAAATGACATACCGACATACGAAACAGCCTTAACTTACTTGGTGTACAAGATGGAATATAAGATGCAATAAATTTGTACAAGTGCTTCTGAATAGTTAAATATGTATAATTATAAATATTTTAATATTTTGTTTATTAGACTTCTTTAAATGCCATATTAAATACTACAGCAGAAGAAGATATACATCATTTTTGTCTTAATTTTTATTATATTGTAATAATTTACTGAAACACTCACTATGTACAATACGTAATACATACAGTGCTTTTCATTTATCTTCGAACATAGGTCAATGAAACTGGTGGCGTATGTTCGAAAGTAAATAGCGAAAGTCCGAAAGCGAACGCGTGTTCGCATATGCATTTTACAGATTCGGTGATTGCTCCCAAACCACTGGGGCGATTTTAATTTTCTCTTCGGATTCTTGTTGCTAAACATACAGAGTGGCCGTTATATACAAACATTACATCTTGCATAAATAAACGACCATACGTCTAACCTGGAATCTGTTCCGCGCGCAGTTTGACA
>JARJDQ010022730.1:0-17263 GCA_030264215.1 Geostiba sp. GC000077
GGTATGTAATGAACTACCTCAGCGTGTGGAAAACACTGTTGATCTGAAATACACTGTTTTCAAAGCCACCGTATTGATAGGAAATCATTGTTTTCGACTATGGGAGTAAATAGGCTTACTAAAGTTTCAAAACAAAAGTTGTTGATTTGAAAAGTCTTGTTGGTTGCCTATAGTGACGATGCGTTGAATCCGCGTCGGAGTGCGCGCTGTGGTGCCCCGCATTGAGAATGATGGAAAACGAAACGCGAACCTGCCATGCTCCTATTTTCGGCTGCATGATTTCCACACTGTATAATGGAAGGTTTTTCATGTAATGTCTCTATAAAAAAGCTTAACATGTTACGTTTCTTTTATAAACTTATGCAATGCGTAATTAAAATGTCAACAAACAAAACACCAAGAGTATCTCAAAGTACAATTGGTTGCATAAAATGTTTCATTCTTGATGCGACGCTTTGTTTCGGCTGATATAATGAACAAAAAGAAAACATTGAAACCACCAGAGAAAAATAGGTGTTAACTTGTGTTTCTTTCTCCGGCCATCATATTTCATGCCATGCCCGCAACACATTGTCGAAAGAATAATGTGTCTTCTTCATCCCTTATTCGCCATCTGCACGTCCCTCAAAATTGGAATTGCGAGCGGAGAAATAAAACAAGAGAGATGTACAATATTCCAACCATTCCATTCCCCCGAAAAAGCACGCTTTATTTCTGGCGTGAAAAATGCCTCGTCTGCTACAATGTTATCAATTTATCAACAATTGCTTATTACCTTGCTCCCGGCACTCTGGCAGCGTCGACATCCAGCGTGTAATAAAAGTTTATTGATACGGAAGGAGATTATCATCGTATAAAGCAAGATTTGCCGCTTTTATGAGCAGCGTGGAAATGTGTTTTGTAAATGACACTCCACCACGAATTCCCACGCATGGCAATAATGAATGAATGTGCCGTCGTCTTCAGCGAGGCGGGTGATATTTTAAAATTTCACCAGTGGCGGTATACTGCGATATTTTCCTTTTTTTTTAATTGTTTTTCTCCTCCGCGCCGAACAAATACGCTATGCGCTATATTTTCGCGTCGCTGTTTCCTTTATTTCGCTCCATTTATCTCCCCATCTAAAGTATTCCCTTGCGTCCCCTTATTCTCGGTGTAACGGATAAATACGATATTGGACCGGCAGCCATCAGTATGCCCTCGCGCTACAAATGTTTTCGGGGGTTGGTTCGGCCTTCGCGGCATTAATAATGTCGAACCGGCTGGCCGCCGAAAAATAAACTTGGAACTTCTGTTTCGATTTGCATTTGATCACATGTTGATCTGCTCTTATTCATGCCGTCACATAAATTTCGCTTCTTCCTCCCTCACCGAAGCATTCGTCGATAATATCAATACGAAGCAAATAAAACTCGAAATATAAAAATATTCTACCTCAATATGATCATGTTTTCTTTGATCTATGCTTTGGAAATATAGTATATTGAGTACGAAGGGCTGAAACAAGGCGTTTCATTTTATTCCACCTGCCAGCAATATTTTATATTTAGCCATAAAAAGCATGTTTCAGGTTGAGGTGAACAAAAAAGTATCATTTTGTAATTTTTTACTTTTTGACGTAGAATTCATTCGAAGTCTAAGATGTTTGTCTTATGATATGCAGTTGAATAGCAGTTGAATAGCAGTTTACCCAAGTTGGGACTTGGGTAAACTGCACACAGATGGCGCTTGACTCGCATTCCCACTTAGTAATTCTACGTCGCCAGTCACAGAACGAATTGACACATTTGAAAATATTTTTTCTTTTTTTGAATGACTTCAATTGCCAGGCTGACGATTGAGAATGATGTAATTCCCAATAGAACATGGTTGACACTTTCGAAAAAAAATGGGATTCGCTGACGAATAATAATTGCATCAGGTGAAACCGTGGAGGGAGAGCAGGAGAGGCAGAATGGTCACGGCTCGAGGCCGTAGAGTAGGATTTGCAAGGTGGAGAAGTGCTTCAGGGATTTGCTATAAAATTGTGTTTTCCGCGCCTGGCATCCGGTCGACGAGCGCTCCCGAGTAGATTTACACGTAATCCGAGGAAAATCTTGTAATTCAAAATACAAAAAAGCAGCACAGTACAGCACCATGAGCGTAGTGTGAATTCGTCTGCGATATAAAGAGTTAGAAATGTTACTTAGCATGAATTTCACATTGACTTTCCAATAATAATGTTTTCTTTTTACAGTCATCTGCAGTATTGGAATTGAAGTCGTCTTCTACAGTCACAAAACTGGATATTACTTCATGTAAGCAAGAAATCTAATTTTAATATGAGCTTCGAGATGAGCTTCTTGTTAGGCAGAGGCAGGCAACCAAGTAATCACGTGTGCTGTGTGTGTTGCCGAGCAGTGAGCACCAGAACAAAAGTTATTTATTGAAATTGTCTTGAAAGATCCTGAAATGTACAATTTGCGTTGGGAGCGAGCGTCGAGCGTCGTTAGGAATGATGATGAGAAAATGAGAATTTAGACTTTAGACAAGTTTTCTTGTCGCATCCGCAATTTACAAACGCGCTTAATGTGTTGATTCGCATTCGCGTCGTTAGGACCCATTTCTAAACGTTTAGGTTTAATCATGTATAAGCAACGCAGCGCGGCTTAGAGAAGCTGAGCGTCAGAACTTCCCGCTCTAAGCCGCTCGAATCCTAAAAACTTTTCCATGACAACTTCAACGGAGAGTGCTGGTCCCATGGGTCCTTTCCTGCTCTGACACGCCAAGACGTGAAAATGTTGCGCGCTGGCTTAACTCTTAAATGTCACCGCAACGCACCGAACATAACGAATATCATACAGGGTGTATTATTACTGTCAGAATACCTCTTTAGGGCAGCAGTGTGCTAGAAAAATGTTGAAAATTTGTTTCAAACGCAACTAAAAACCTATTTCCTCTTAACTGATACATGTGTATCAAATTGAAGGAAATTTTATTATCTTATGATACTATTTTATACATTTCACAAACAAATTAATAGATTAGATTCTGATTCTTTGATAACCATTGAATTCGCTAATAAATTTCTTTTCAAAAGTATTTTGAATAAGATGTTGTGCGTAAATTGGGCAATTCTCTTTTTTTTTAGAGCATCGAAGAGGTGTTGGCCGTGGTCGTTCGAATTACATTCGCCGAAGCGGAAAAAAACAAATTAGACGCGCAGCAATAACTGGCGGGAGCGTAATAACTTCCATCAATCCGCCCCCGGGAAACACCGGTTGAATCTGGCGCACCGCCACCCACCCAAATCCACCACCGCTCCACCGCCACCTTTACAGCGCGCATACTCGTACTTTCGCACATATTGAAAAACTCTTCGCCAGGAAATTCGTTTTCGTTTTATTTTGCCACCGCCGCGCAGCTTTGAACTTAATATCGGAGCATTAAGCGCGCCACTTTATCGAATTCTTATTGCTTCATATATCATCGAACCGGGCAAATTGAACTTTTCTCTTTGGGGTGCTGTGCACAGTGTTCGGTGTAAGTACACACCAAGCATGTAAAATATGAAATGTACGGAGTAGAGTCGTCGAGGTTTTTAATCTCAAGTGACTAGCAGTGGCGAGGCGCAGGAGAAGCAAAAGAAACGAATAGCCAGTGTGTGTACACGTGGAAAATTAATTTTCCGTCGCCCTCGGCTACGTAATCTCGACGAGTCGACTTTACGCTCATAACTCTCAGCGTTGTGTGCATTTCAGATGCAATCATTTTCGTAACTTTGACTTTGTTTTTCCATGCACTGAAGATACTGAGCGTTTATGTTAAAGTAATGTTTAACCTACCGTAGCCTAGATAATTAAGCGTGTTTTTTACAATCTCAATTGAAAATGTTGATCGTAAAAAGAATGCGCTCTTTGTAGGTTATGTCAAAAGAAAACAACAGTCTTAATACCAAAATGCTGAGAAAGTCTTCGTTTGGCCTCACGAGGTCCTCAAATTTGGAATTTTTCTTGGATGATATTATTGTCACTGATGTTGTGTAGATAAATAACAAGATGTTCGAAGATTACAAATAACGGATGTTTTTATTATATTGCGTCTGCGTGTACGCATGTACGCGTGTTGTTCAGTACTAACTCATGACTGTCGTAGAGTCATGCGTTAGTGTATGTCTGGTTGCATACTGTACATTTGTGTTACTCATTATATTCCATTATATTCCAACAATTTTTAGGATAGAAATATGCATAATAACAAAATTCTTTATCGTTGCAACCGAACACTTAAAGTCAGTTTTCTCTTAAATAGCATTTAAGCAGAATGGTTACCACGTTAAAACTTTGAATTGAATTAATTCAAATTTTAGTTTAAGCTTTAGAAAAAGAATAATTCTGCAGAACCATGGTTAGATGCTATTTTAGAGAAAATTGACTTTACATTGTTCGTTGTTGTGCAACGAAAACGAATTTTGTTATAATGCATGTTTCTAACCCAAAATTTCAAAATTTCAGGACCTTGTGAGGCCAAACGAAAACTTCCTTCAGCATTTTGGTTTTAAGATTATCGTTTTCTTTTGACGTAAACTCCAAAGTAAATACCTGGTATTTTTCCGTCAATTATAGACCACCCGTTCTCGTGATAAAAGGTGATACAGTGAAATGTAAGAACACCCTATTCAGGTGTTTGTTTTTCATGAAAAGTTACCCTTATGAGATTTTTACGATTTTTTTTAACGCTGCCTTAACGGTTTTAAAAAATGACAACCCTTGAAATTTTACCCAATGAGTCATACTCCATCCGCTTCTACCTTCTACCATGCTAAAATCGGTTGGAGTATGACTCATCGTAGACTGAGGCTGTTCCTTAGAACCCATGGCTAATATCATTCGTTCTATGTTGTTTAGAGGAGGAGGTCTTCTGCTGTTGCTGCTGGAAACTGCATGGGTAGTTGGAGTGTTTCTACGATTATGCATAAGGTAATATGGAAGAACATGCCAATTACATCCAGTTGATGAAGTAAGGTTAAGGATGTTGAATCTTGAATCTTGAATCTTGAATCTGTTTTAGAAACGAGCAGCATCGAGTATTTCGCTGCTGGTCGGTGGTGCAGTGGTTCGATTGTTGGAAGCGCACACTGGTTTACGGCCCCCTCGCCGCCCTGCCGATACTGTTCCCGCATCGCATATGGCTGTCGTACGTGGCTGGGGCGCAGCTGATTGCGCTCGCCGCCTGCCACCTCCTGCTCTCCTTTCGGGCACCGCTGCGGCGGACGCGCAAGGAGCGCCTGTTCAATCCGGACATCGATAGCTTCGAAAGGTTTGTCGACGAGGAATCAGAAGGGATTACCTATAACCTATCCTACAGTGCATTGCCCTTAAGAAACTGCAGGGGTATGTGGTACGCGGAGTAGAAAACGCAAAACTCAAAAAACAGATTCGGCGATTGCTCCGAAACCACAGGGGCGATTGGAATTTTCTCTTCGGATTCTTGTTGCTAAAAATAATCCGCCTCGTAAACTGTTTTTGCGCGGCCGCCAGAGGGCGCCGTTCAACCCCGCCAGTTTATTCCCGTTTTCTCCAGAACGATGTTCCCAAGGGAAACGCAAATGATGGCAAAACTCATCAAAAAGTATTCTCAATCATTGTTGAAAGTTTTAACCCTATAGCTTTTCGCGTTTCTGAAATTCCCAATTTCTAACATTATAAACTTTACTTTTTCGCCCAGTGTACGGAAACGCGAAAAGCTATATGGTTGAAAATTTCGACAATAATAGAGCTTACTTTTTTACGGGTTTTAGCGTCATCTGCATTTCCCTCGGGAGCATCGTTCAGGAGAAAACGGGATTAAACTGGCGGGGTGACCGGCGCCCTCTGGCGGCCGCGCAAAAATAGTGTACGAGGCGGATTATTTTTAGCAACAAGAATTCGAAGAGAAAATTCAAATCGCCCCAGTGGTTTACGAGCAATCACCGAATATGTTTTTTAAGTTTTGCTTGTTCTACTTTGCGTTCGCTTTCGGACTTGGTAACATAGACCTGCAGCTTCAGGGATAAATAAAAAGCACTGTATGCACAGCATCAAGATGGCTGTGCACGGCGCGCAGATAAGCGCATCTGGCCATCATCTCGCATCAAGGTAAACGCAATAATGTAATTTAAATATCATGACGCGGCGCATTATTGACGCGCGCGCGTTTTGGATTAATTAATAATTGTGGCCGCGTCACGTCGGCCGGTCGCACATCGATGATAATTAACTGATTATGACTGACAGCGGACGGCCAATGTAAACAGGCGCAGTGGCCAATAAATAAATAAATAAATTACGCTTGTATAAATGTGATTAGTGTTGCGGATGAGGCCGAGTGCTGGCGAAAAGAATATTTAAGAGGTTCGCCGGTTCTCGCCTGCTTATACATAAACTGGACCGGGTGCCGGCCCTCCTGCTGCCACGCCATTCAAATATTTCATCCAGGGCGTAAACCAACAATGAAGAAACAAGCAAAACGCATAACTTAAACTTTTATTTTTGAAACTTTTTTATTTTTTTAAATTTTGTAGTATCGAGTCCGACCCTGTGTTCCAACACCACAAGCCATAGTTGGTTTTAAACCGGCTAAATAGCTGGAACGAACGCGCCGCGCGCGGGGCTATTACATATTAACAAACCACTTTTGTGTATATTAACATTAAACCTGTCAGAGGAGACACTGTATAATTGGTTAGCCACGGAACAGCAGGTAATAAACCATCTCTGGGTGATGGGTGCCGCGCTAACAAGCTGCGCGATCGGAGGATCGCAGGATGCCTTAACCTCAAACGGCTCCAACGCTCCAAGAACGAGGAAGACGAAGAACCCAGTGGAACGCATGAACCAAAGAACGAAGAGGAGCGAGAATCGCTTCAATGCGCATGCATTGATTTTTATTCCTATACACCACACTATACAGGTGCATAAATAAAACACAAAACACAAACACAAAACACA
This sequence comes from Geostiba sp. GC000077, assembly GCA_030264215.1. Classification (NCBI taxonomy): domain Eukaryota; kingdom Metazoa; phylum Arthropoda; class Insecta; order Coleoptera; family Staphylinidae; genus Geostiba; species Geostiba sp. GC000077. Next base: position 6,969 of record JARJDQ010022730.1, read on the forward strand.
ATTATATTATAATTAAGTGCTTTTAATGTTGAGTATTTTCGAAATATTTTTTATGGTTTTCTTCGGATTGTGCAACATCCAGTAGATTTAATTATAAATCATGTGCTATATCAATCCGTACAAGGTGTATCTTCGCATCTTCATTAAACACCCGCACAATTTAATTTCGAACCGAACCAAAGGCTCAATTTGCATAATAATTCTACACCAACGTCAAAACTTCAGGATCGTCAACATCAGCATTTTAAAAAATATGTGACGGATATACGATATATTGTAAAGTGATAATGTAATAACTTAATCAACATCGTAATCTTCTTAAAAGTTTTCAGTATAAGTGGTGACATCTAGAATCTACAGATTTCATAATAAACAGTAAAAGCAGAAAAATTTGAATTCTGGTGCCAGCAGTGCGCATATTTTTTGTGTACATTTTGCAATTCAAAAGTTTTTCCTCAACAAGAGGCGTTAATCCCAACCAAATTCGAATGTCGCTCTTATTAATCGAAAGTATGATCTTTTGTCATGTGTTTAATGTCCATGTTAATTTATTTTGCTTCTTTACTTACAGAGATAAATGATGTTAAAGAGCACAGTATTTAAAAACTCAATACGAGTTAACTCGTTGAGAGTATTATGACTGTTCAAATTTGTTTTTCGTATAATACGCGTCAAATAATACGGAGAAGCTAAAAGACTTAAGTCTCTGTTAATCCAGCGTTAACCCATGAATGAAAATGATTTCGGAATCGTCAAAATATACATTTATAAAATGTATAAAATTTTAAAATGTTAATAATAATCAACATGGGAATAACTGATTAAAGGCAATAACTTTTCTTCAAATTTTTCAGCATTCTTCAGAATTCTTAAAAGTAATACCATCTAAACGGATTTTTCCGTAAACAGTAAAAAACGAAAGAATCTGAATGTTCGTGCTAGCAGTGCGCATATCTTTTGTTTGCATTTTGCAATTCTTAAGTTTTTCATCCACAAGAGGCGTTAATCCGAACCAAATTCGAATGTCACCCCTATTAATCGAAAGTATGATCTTTTATCATGTGTTTAATGTCCATGGTATTTCATTTAGCTTCCTTGCTTACGGAGATAAATGATGTCAAACGTCAAAGTGCTTTAAAACTCGATACGAGTTAACTCGTCCAGAGCAATATGACTGTTGAAATTATTATTTCTTATAATACGCGTCAAATAATACGGAGAACTTAACTTAAGACTTAAGTCGCTTGTAATCCATGCAGCTTAAATCCAATGAAAATGACTTAAGTACCAACCGTATCATAAATCATCAACAAAAGAGTAGTTTTTTTATTCTTTTAAGGTTTTAAGACTTTAATTAACTAATTGTATTTATCTGAATGTTGATAATGACAAAACGTGAAAAAATGAGCGATGATGATTATTCAAATGCGTTGCGTATGCGCGTCGTGGCGTGGCGTGAACGGAGCGGGGCGCTAATAAGCAATTTTCCGTGGTCGTTGTTCTCATTGTTGCGTCTCGACCTCTCGACGTGGCAGCTTGTTTATTTATACTTTATACTTATACTAATCGTCGCCCGAGCCCTCGCCGTTCATATTTACATACAATTATCATATTTTAAACTTGATTAAAAACTCTCTTCAAGTCTTCAAAGCTAAAGCATCTTGATTCTTGAGTATCTTGAGTATCTTGACATCTTCATTCTCGAATTTGCTTCTCCTTCTCCTTCTCCTTTCTGCTTCATGCGCGTATACATCAATCAGTTGAGTTGAAGAGTTCAACCTTGAATATATTCATTGGGCAATAATTTTTGGTGACGCCACTGTTGGAGAACCTGAACATACATATTCTTATTTATTAACAAACGCGGTTAATGATACGCCCAATTAATTAAAACTGAGCGAGGAAACTGGACATTGGTGATACGATATCCATAGTTAATATGAAATTTGTATTGGATGGATGAGCAATTAATTGCGAGCTATGCGCATGCGCAACCTGACACATTAGCTTGCATTAGCATATTAAATTGTTAATATTTTATTTGGACATGGACATGGACACTTAACCTATTATAACCTATAAAATATATAATATACTAAAACTTCTTTTTCTTCCTTTTTTATTTAACGTGGCGGAACGAAATTCTCGGTCTTGGGCAAACATGAACATGTGCACTGAGCTCGTGTTTCTACCTGTTACCTGTTGTGCTGTTGTTTTCCGCGTCAGGTCGGAAAGGGGGGTCGTAAATTCAGCATATGTTCCCCGTGCCGTTCCGGGGCGTCATCTTCTCGGAACGCGAGCGCATTTGAGCCAAATTAAGGGTTTTCAACTGTTTGCGACACACCTACCACAAACTCCCAAAGCCCCCACACATAATTTCTATATTGTCCAGGGGCGTAGCAAAAAAAAAGAATGTAATACGAAATTTAATATTCTCTTGTTAAACTTGTGTGTACGCCCCTGGTTGAGGATTGTGGTTATACGACTTGCAATAGTTTTGGAGGATTTATGAGAGGCGTTATGTGTTCACATATATTTTTTAATGGGCTGGAAGAAGCCCCCGGAGAAATGGCTTGGCAGCCCGTTTGAGTCTTTGAGACGATGAAAAATGAAAACTGCCGCGGCTAAAAGGCATAAATATTAAGGACCGCATTATGGAGGTCTCCCGCTGAAGAAGAGAAGCGCCAGGTTTGATTTTCTAAACGCTCTCTATAGCGGATAATGGGTGTATTATATTAGAACCGTTTTAATGCTTTTATAATACACCGATGGGTGTATCTAATTTCGAGTCGCTTTTCACCATACCAAGAGATAATTAACAAAAAGGCGGCGTTAATTGCGCGATTTGCCTTTCGCCGCGCATTAAATTACCCGCCAAGATCCAACTTCCAACGTAGTTGTTGGTTATGTCCGTGCAAAAAATCACACCTGGTTGCATTGGTGTGGTGTTAATCGTCCAATTAACGAACGCACCCAATGATTCCAGGTGCCGCACTGCCAAGGTGTCGAGGTGGGCTTATCTTATCGGCGTTGTCTTCTTGCCCGTCCACCTAATAGGCGAACATGCGTAAAGTAAATCGTTGTGCATTTTACGAGCGCACCTTTTAGTCGCAACAAATTATGGCGCTGATAACCACCACGCGTCGAACATAACCTTCAAATTGGACGGACCCAGAAACAAAACCGTGAACACACAAATGATCAAATAAAATGAAATCGTTTCCCTCCTTAAAAAAAAAAAGAAGAAGAAGGAACATGCATCATTGACATTCCAAGCATCACACAAGCCACAACCTCGAAGCGTCTTCTTCTTCTTCTTGTGGCTATTTTTTTATTCGTTTTGTATCGCACTGGTGTTGGGCCCTGTTGCCCTGTTGGTTCGTGTTTGCCAAGAGGTGCATCTGTCCATTTGTTGGCCTTCCACGCGCTCCGGCTATAAATTATTGCTAACCAATCGGCCCCAAATGATGAACGAAGCTCGCAAGCTCTTCGCCCGCTTCGCCAAGCTCGAAGGCTTCGAAACTAAAGCGTGTAAACGCACACCGTGCATGTTTTTATATCTTGCATCCAACACACAGCGCAGCAGCCAAGTTTGAATTATTGTTTCTGTTTGCCTTTTTTTCCATCCCGTGCAACCTCATTAAATACATAAATACGTTTTTTTTTCGCGTACACGCCTCGAAAGTGAGCTTAAAAATAAACAAAAAGACAATCTTCTGCTTCACACTGCTGCTCCACAATATTGGATTGTTTTTTTTTTCTTGCTTTAACCTCACTGTTCTCACAAGGTTTTCATATCAGTGCTGCTGCTGTCTGCTGGATGCTGGTTTATGAATATTTAACTTTATGGGCAATAACTCGGCTTTAATCTGCTGCTGAGCAAGGTTTCCTAACCTAAATCCAAAAATGTTAGCTGGTTGATTTTGAATAATATCTCAAGAACTAGGTTATGTGATGACTTCATCTTTTGCAGATTTGTGTGGATATTATCTAGGCATTCTTGATTAAATTTTGGAGAATTTCTAACCAATAGAAACAAAGTTATCATTAAATAACTCTATACTATTTCATATGTTTCTACTTTTTTGCGTTGGTTAGTTAATTAGCAGGATATCTCCAGACGGATTTCTTTTTAAGAATGATACAAGGAAGATCACCACGTGTCGCTCGGACACTATTTAGGAAACACCCTGTATATCCCATTTCCAAATGTCATATTTTTAAGATTTTTAAAAACACTTGCTTCCGGAATGCAGCATTCACCTACACCTTGAATATGTTATTTGTTACATACGTTACGCGGACAGACAGTGCATTGTACTTTAAATAATACCAGTCCTATGGTGGTTGGTGGATAATAAAGTACTTAAGTAGTAGCGCGACAAGATTACAGGTGCCGAGGTGCCGCGGCGCGATTGTTGCAACTGTCGCGAATGTGTCCGTCCTCCGTCCGTCGCTTGAAAGCTGCTCGCCATACATTTTTTTGACGCTTTCTTCTTCTGCACAACCGCATAATTATTATACACTTTTTCCACGTCGCGTCGCACACTTGACGCACAAATTGGCGGACTGCGTCGAAAACTTGACAAAATGATAAAAAGCGCCTCCGCCGCCGCGCGGTGTGAAATTATTGAAAATATTGGAGCATATTGAGGGTTTCGGCGTAAATAATTTGCATAAACATCCGACACCTTTCATCGGCAGCCGCATATGCATCATGCACGCATTACTATCCACATCCACATTGCTTTGCGTGCCAGCGCCGAAATTTCCCATCTTGCGGTCGAAGCTTTTAAATGCTCTGTATAATGTCGTCCATTGTGAGCGCTTTGACGACGGCACAAAGGTCGCTTTCGGCTTTGTAATTTGGAAAATTGAAAACCGCCAGCTTCAAAGGCATATTTGCATAAGCGCGCCAAACGACGGAACGATACCTGGAATATTTTTCGTTGTTGAGGAGATGAGGTATTGAGGTATTGAGCCCTTAATTTCGTACGTGGAATATCTGCGATGGATATGGCTGTGGACAGATGTATTTTGCATGTCATGAGAAAGTCGAAGAGGAACATATTTCAACACGAAAATCTCATTATCATTATTTAATCGTCTTCCACGTGGAGTCTTGGAATTGGGATTGCTGAAGATGTGAAGATCTCAAAGAAGCTGGATGATTGATACGTCCAACACGATTATTATACGCATCGCTTGAGAAATAATGAACGCAATGTTTGAACTAGGAGTGCTATTAATAGCGACTGCGCTTGAAATCGACATCGAAACGAATTGATAGGAAATATACACGTTTACAGTTGGAAATTGTAATTGTAATTACCACCTCTTCACATCACGACTTTACGTCATGACTTAGTTTTTGCTTTACCTCTTGAATGTTTGCAGAAATTTAGCGAACTAGTTTACTGACTTTTAAAGCCCTAGGGTGATAAATATACTGGGTGTCCCAAGTTAAATTCGAACCTCTGTTTTCGAATTTAACTTGGGACACCCGGTATGTGTGGATACTATCTAGGAAGCTCTGGTTAGATTTTGTAGAATTTCTAACCAATAGAAGCACAGTAATCATTAAATAACTACAATTTCATATGTTTTAACTAATCAGCAGGATATCTCAATAAGGACAACAGTTGAAGACTTCTGGTTTCTTGCATTCGCTGAATATTTGATCAGAGAATAACTGATTAAATTTTCAAAAGTTTTGAACTTCTACAAACAAAGATATAGGGAATCAAAAAAACTATAAGGCAGACCCGGCCAGAAATCACGTGAATCATAAAAATGTCACAATAAATCATTTTAAAATAAAATAGTATATTATACCAGTAGGGTGTAATGAGTACTGGTCATTACACCCGTGTAGTTTACTATACTTTATCCCCGCATGCATAATAGTACTCATAAGAGGGCGTTGTATACACTGTTATATATCTCATTAGTGATTAATGGAAATCTCATTAATGACTTAGTGATTAATAGTAGTCTCATTAATCACTTAGTGATTAATGGAAGTGTTGTGTATACAACGCCCTCTTATTATTGTCAAAGCAGTATGATAAAAGCATCAGTACTAATATGCATGCGTGGATAAAATGATTTATTGTGACATTTTTATGATGCACGTGATTTCTGGCCCGGGGTCCCTTACTTTAAAAAAGTGATTTCTAGAATATTTTATGTTTCAAAAAGTACTAAAGGCAAAGTTAATAATTGAGTGAAATTCTAGAGTGAGTTCTTAAATAGATGTTAATAGATTGACTTTGAGCATCACCTGCGCGCACAGCATGCGGCCGTGTTCAGGTAGAAGAAATAATTTGTAAACGACACCCCTGCGCACAAACGACACAATGGAATCGTTGAACGGTCAAGTGGCCACTTCCCCACTTGAAATCTCATTCTTCGCCGCAGCCAGCAACTGCTGGGAGTGCTCGTTTTGTATTTTGGTGTTTTGTGTGAGCACGTCGATAATAAAGATGCGGGATTCGCATGTTTGCAGATCAAAAGGTGGAAAATTGAAGTTTAGCTGTAACAAGAATCGATGAATTCAAGGATCGAAGAATCACACACAAAGGGATGTCTTTAATGGGCAAATGGGCAAATAAGTTACAAATAAGGGTGCTTTTGTCACGTTTGAAGTCACACTTATTTTCGAGCTCGGGGCGCATGGAAATAACAAGTCAATTGAAAATCTATTTAAATTTAACTTTAAGAATAAATGCGTTTGCAGTGTGTTGCTCTTGAAGCATTTTCATGGATTCGCATTTTTTCATTCTGTGCGTGTGTACGCGCACACCTTGACTGCATCTTGCTCTCGCTCGTAAATCAAAGAATTTGCTGCGCCGTCACGCGTAAAATTATTTCAATCAAAATACAATAATAAAATGCGCATGAGGTGAATGTGTTTTGGTGCCTTGTACAGGGCGTTCATTTAATAGGGCAATGACGTCATTGATGAAATGATCGAAATGATGAGTGAGTGTGTCAATGAGTGAGTCAATGAGTGAGCGAGTGCGTGAGTCAGTGAGTGAGTGAGTGAGTGAGTGAGAGAAATATGTGAGTAGTGAGTGGGTGAGTGAGTGAGTCAATGAGTGAGTGAGTGAGTGAGTAAACGAGTGAGTGCGTGAGTCAGTGAGTGAGTGAGTGAGTGAGTGAGGGCGGGAGGGAGGGAGGGAGGGAGGGAGGGAGTGAGTGAGAGAAATAAGTGAGTAGTGAGTGCGGGTGATTGAGTGAGTAAGTGAGTGATGAGTGAGAGGGTGAGTGCCAAAGTGAGTGAGTGAGTGAGTTAGTGAGTGAGTGAGTGAGTGAGTGAGTGAGTGATTGAGTGAGTGAGCAGACTGTGCAGTGATACAGCGTATTGTACCATCAATTCAAATCACAGCCAGATCAACAGGCCAAGTTCGAATTTGAATAATTCATAATTTCAAGCCACATTCGAAAGCGATTAAACGCTATCATGCCTGGCCATCATCTCGTTGGTGGCGTTGCCAAGCGCCAACAAAACGTTAACAACGTTATTATGAGCACATCTCCACCTCCTTGGGTATTGCGTGTCAGGAGAGATCACACGTCAAAACACGAAATACCTTAATATCTTCCAAGACGGGGCCGGGATTCAAGTTTCAGCGGCCGCGGCGTCGGCGAGCCGATGTAATTTTTCACGGCGCGCACGGCGCATGTTAAGACATTCAACGGGCGCAAGAACTTGTGCACGACGCCTCGGATGCTGATGAACCGATCACGCGCCAGCAGGGGGTGCACACTGCGCACACACCGGGAATAAATACCAACAGACCGAGACTTGGGCGACAGGGTGCGTGTTAATTTCGATCAATTACCTCCACTAGCATCACCGGCTCTCAATGTTCATGACTTAATTATCCGCGCACGCTTCGCTTCAAACGTCATTTTAATGTTTTAATGCTTTTTTTTTGGTTAGATGAATTTTATTGCCCTATTTTGCGGGAGGTTAAATATAAATTTCAGCCAGGCGGGATTTTCGCAGTTTTAAATGCCCTAAGGCTTTTCAAGGGCAAGACAGTGTATTGAAATTGACTCTTATAGAAGTAGAACACATTATACAGGGTGGACAGGAAATGGTGTCAAGCCGTTAATATTCTATCTTGAAGGAGGCCAAGGAGGAACTCAATTAAATATTTATTAATTTGGCAATATTGCATTTCAATGCTCAATCATAAATTAGTTGTTGAAAACAAATAATCGCATTTCCCTAGTAACCCAGTTTAAATCTGAAACCACAGCCACCCTGATTAAAGCCGAACATTAAAAAAATTGTGCGGATTGTGCGGATGTTCATGACTTAATTATCAGCGCATGCTTCGCTCCAAACGTTATTTTAAGTTTTAATGCTTTTTTATTAGATGAATTTTATTGCCCTGTTTTGCGGGAGATAAAATGTAATTTTCAGCGAGGCGGGATTTTTGCAGTTTTAAATGCCCTAAGGCTGTTAAAGGGCCAGGCAGAGTACTGAAATGGACTCTTATAGAAAGTAGTAACACATTATAGAGATTAGAGTTACTGTACCTATTGTTTATCAGGCAGATGTTGACAACTGGCAGATTCTCAACAATGTTCATAACTTAATTATCAGCGCACGCTTCGCTCCAAACGTCGTTTTATTGCTTTAATGCTTTTTTTGTTAGATGAACTATTATTGCCCGGTTTTGCGGGAGGTAAAATCCCATTTACACGGGATTTTTTCATTTTTAATAGCCCTAGGACAGTTAAGGGCTCTTGAACTATAGATCATAATAGAGCGAGCAATTGCTAAGTGAATTGCGATTGTAATTGTAGTTAATATCTGGTGGACAAAAAACATCATGAATCATGAGCAACTCCGGTGGTAATTACCGCCTTAGTAGCTCAATATACAATAATGTGCGCAGTGTCTTTAGTATATATGCGTTCGGTATTTAATGTGTTGAACGATTTATGTGGTAAGGATTGAAATTCTAGTCGCGCATCACTCGGTTGTTATATTCCGCGAGACTCATGCGTTATGCATGAATGACATTCAATGCAATGACAATAACATGATTTTCATCTGATTCCAGCGCTGCGTTTCAGTTTCTTGGATTCCCTGGCTCGACTCGTAATTTGTATCATTGTATCATAATTTTATGGCGCATTTCCTCCGATCCGGCGTAAAAGTTAATATGTTGCAGGCCTGCGCAGCAGTGTATCAGCAATGGAGCCAATGAAGACAATGCCGTTTCCACATCAGGCCATCAAGCATTAACGACCATATGCAAATCTAACCTCCAAATAGTCCGAAACACAGAGGATGCGAGGATGCGACGGAAGCGCCGTCTAGACGCACGAGGTTTCAAAATGAGTAGCACACACGACACGTTGATTCATAAAAGATTTGACACGTTTATACATTGTTGCGCATTTTGTATTTTATATGGTTGGTCGAAAGAATCTTGGCGCCATTAAAATCGTGCATTATCATGAAGCAAACATTCAATGGCCACACGAACCACGATGACGCAGTGAACCAAAAGAAAATTCTTATCTCGATGTCTGGACAGCCGGGACGGTGTGATTTATTCGTCAGCGCGTTTAAAACGTTATAATTAGCGTGATATTTTTCAATTCGTAATGAGTTTTCGCCCAAACTCCGAGAGGGCGTGCGCGACAGTAATTTAAGCTGTTTGTTAAATGCTGAAAGCCAATCATTAACGCCCCAATGCAATCCGTCGATGGTCGATACGTTTCGAATTGGATTGGGACGCACAGGGAGTGGGCAGTGGAACCGTGATGGAATAATATTTGTGGATATTTGTATTGCAGCGCGTTCATTTTCGATGATTTATTGCGCTTTCGAGGCGATTATATCTGAAGACGATTCGTATTCTCAGAAAGTCATTTACATTTAATATAAGAGGAAGAAGACGCACGTTTTATCATTAATAATACTGAGTTTCATTGTATGTAGCAGTTGGAGCTGTATATTTTGCATTATATGCAGTAATCGGAATGAAAATCGGAGAAAATCGCAAAAACTTTACATTTTTACAAAAGAAAGTGACTTGATATCTAGAATTCACTGTATATAGGTTGTCCCAAGTTAAATTCAAAACGCTGTTTTTCAAAACGCAGTTTTTCTAACTTAAAGTTATTTTCAACTATACTGGGTGCTACACAAAGCAGATATTACAAAAATAACATTATCTTAAATGGAATGATATAGTTTTGAAATAATATTAAGTTAGAAAAACTGCGTTTTGAAAAACAGCGTTTTGAATTTAACTTGGGACAAC
>JARJDQ010022733.1:0-10968 GCA_030264215.1 Geostiba sp. GC000077
AACCTCCAAAGGAATTACGCGATTAATGGGAGACCCTGTATAACCACCAATCGAATGGACTATTTAATACTTAATATTTCACCATGGCGTCAGGTTTCTCTCCCATTCACATACAAACACGCGACGGTACTGTTTGTGGCGATTGTTTAATCGCCATCGGTCATCCGAGTCGCAAAGAGTATGACTTAAGTTCACAGACAGATTATGTTCCGCCGAGCCATTCCAAATTTAGAATATAATTTCAAAATGTTACGTACTGAGGATAAAACTGGAAGATATTGTACCAGCCATAAACGCATGACTCAAAAACTCAAAGAAGACGAACATTATATAATTTGTAGAAAAGGACTTAACGATAGCTGCAAATCCTCCAAAGATGATGCCCCAAACTAATGCAGTTTTTCTCCCGTACCTAAAAATAAATAATAAGGTTGCAATTGTAGCAGTCCTGTAAAACAGAAGTGTACTACCTGTCGGAAACATATCCTGTTATGGGCGTAATAAGTGCTCCAATATTATTAATAGTTCCAACTAAAGTTAACTTCCAAGTGTTTTCCTTGCAATGAATATCGAACTACAACAATACAGGGTGTCCTATTAATGGCGTACTTCCTCTGGAGCTTCTATAGATGGCATTAAATGAAGTACATTGAGCGATAAAAGAGTAGGTAAATTGTTCTTCATAACCGAGATACAGAGCTGTAAAGTATTATTGTAAACCTATTCTAATTGAAATTTTTGATCCATTAGCAAAATCATAGGAGGAATTGAATTTTAAAATAACAAGTTTTCAAATCTATAGTTTTCAACTTAGGACTTATTGTGACAACGATATTGCCAGTGGATCAAAAATTTCAATTGGAATATGTAACGAATTAAATAATCTTTAAATTACAACCTAAATTTAAACAAAAGGCTAATTAGAAACAAAGTTGACAAAGAAATGTTATTACTCTGTATCTCGGCCATGAAGAACAATTTACCTACTCTTTTTTCGCTCAATGTACATCTCTTAATTCCATCTATAAAACCTCTTGAGGAATTACGCGATTAATGGCACACCCTGTCTTTATTACTTTTTTCTTCAACTATTTTAAATAACATTACTTCATATTGACCTGTTAATAGAGATCATACATACATCATTGACAATCGAAATCTTCTCAGTATCGTACACATATCCATTGTCACAGTTTGTCAGAACATCTTGGTTGAAGTCCTTAGCTTCGCTATGTCCTTGCACTATTGTGTCCTTATGGTAGGGCATAAATCTTCTGCAAGATTCTGGTTTATCATTGGTATAAGGAACGGCATTGGGAAGCCATGATGGATCATACTCTAATTCTGCGTTTGTTGAGTTATCTTCACATTGTGGAATGTGACATCTACAAAAATATTCTTCTAGAAAAAATGTGACTATTAGAAAGACTTATCTTTACCGATAGCCAGGATTTTTCGTAATGAAAACAAATGCAAGGGTTATCGACGCTTGAATAACCACAGCCAGAGAAAATAGGGTAACCATCAGAATCTGATAGCGACCGAAGCCACCAAGCTGTACGAGGATAGTATCCAGCGGGTTATCATTACTACTCGAATCTTCAACGACCATGTTTAAAATATCAAAAATGGGAAAGCGGTGTCTATGCAGTTAAATCTATAATCATGTCCAGGACAAAGCTCATCAGGAGTTGTGCACGTCGTTACTCTCAGAACTTTACTAACTTGATTTCGATCTTACTTGAATAAATATTCTAGAGTCAATTTATTAGATTCTATAAAATATATTAGTAATTAAATAATAACATACTTAATATTACTTTTAGTTGCTTTTTAAACGAAACCTTACCTTAAACTCTTAATCATATTCGTGTACCTTCTATTGTCCATGTAGGTACTAAGGTACTATGTACTTTATATTAATGAGCAACAGCTATTTTTCAAGTGATTTATGATTATATTTGTATAATCAGTGTTCTGCTCAAGAAGCTTCATTAAATTATCAAGTTTAGCTCATAATTTATTTGCATTCAATTTCTTGATAACTATCGTAACCAAAAGGAATTTTTGTAGTGATTGTTGCTCAATCCGACATTTTATAATTGTTCGAAACTTTACCATATTGTGTGTGCCCTTCAAAATGTTCTGGAAAGTGAAAAACTGGTATATGTTAAACATTTTCGTTGCGATTCTTCACTACAATTGAAATAATTGCATGACGTAAATAAGCAAATAAATCGTAAATACATATGAATTCCATTATCCAAGCTATTTAAACTATTTGCGTTTTTAAATTTATTATGAGGTGGAACGAGTAAAGAAATTAACAAACTTCATACATTTTTCTGATTTCTAGGAATGTAGGAATAGACTTGTTCAATGACATCTTAAAGTCGAATAAATTTGTGATGCAGTCAAAGAGATACAATTACGACTCCTTTTACCTAAAAATTATGTTATAGAAGTTCTAATTATATAAACTATTCAACTTTCAATTTTGACATTAGAGTTTGTAGGGTGTCTCATTGTTTGTCAGATAAGCTGTAGGCAAGCTGTAGGGTGGGTTGCATAGATCTCGCTGAATGATTGCTTCGGTTGTTTCAATATAGTTACGTCAGAGTGCCACTACCATGGATACACCCTCTTTGGTGCATCTCGGGTGCCCTGTAGTGTGTTCGAGTGACGATCTGGTACGAAGTCGATCGTTGTTCAAATGCCGTCTTGTGATTGGACAGGCTGGTGCGCATCTGGGACGCGTTCCGCTAGATATTGTGATGTTTTGTTACTGATAAGAATACTTATTTTTGTACAAGAAAAAAAAATCTATTTTTGATCGTTGAAGAAGACAGTTGAGATTATAAAAGCAACCATTTTTTATTTATTCATCGGTTCGTTTTACTTATTAAAATCCTACAACATCTTCATCATCAAGAAACATAACTATATTTCTAGTGACGCTGCCTTCAATCCGATGATGATTGAACCCTGCACCGGGACATGAAAAGACATAGAGACAAAATCTTTATCTCTATTTCCATGGTTACCAATAATAAATGCAAAGGTAACTATGGCAATGTTTGTTTAAATTCCTGTTTAGCATTTGTGTGGCAAAGCAGCCAACATGTTTTTGGTGAAAACTAAACTCCCCCAAGCGATTTGTAGTGTGACTCATCGGGTAAATTTTTAAACTTTCATAATTTATTTCACCACATAGGAAGCTTCAAAAAATCTTGGAAAAATCTCCTAAGTGTAACTTTTCACGAAGAAGGACATATATTTTTTTCGGAATACCACTAAACAAGTCTATTCAACTTCATGACTTATTTTAAATTGTATATGAAGACACATTATTGAGTTCAATTTTAGTTGGTATCACATATGCCCCGAATTATATCCCCGAGTTTTTTTCTTATAGTGTTCACTTGTGCACATGTAACATATCTTCTTACGATGGCCGATGCTAAAATTGTACAGTAAAGTTATCAGGCTGTCGATCGGTGCACAAGCAACCTGCTACAAATGTAATCAGCGAGCTGGTGCTGTGTGCCGTACCGGCGGTCCGGCGGCGACGTAACTAATAAACTAACGATTCAAACCAGGTGTAACGACTGCACTCCGCGTGCGCTTAAATTTTGCTAATCATATTAATAGCCATTAACTATCTGCGGTATGCACTGAGCACTTAATCCTCCGGTTACAACTTATTTATGATTACACTTTGAAGTAGTTTATGGCGGAGTTGGACTTGCAAGCAAAAATCATAAATTTTCAGTTTAAGTATGAACGATCTGCGATCCGAAATATAAAAACACCCTGTATGTGCAGTGAGCAGATTATCGATAATAATCGCACAGATCGACCACATCGACTTCATAAATGTAATTAAGTACGTGGTACTCATTGTTATTAGGTTAATCGGATTTTGAAGATTACATATTTTTTGCAAACTTTTTTCAGCACTAACTTTTTATAGATCATCTTTTAAGAATATCTTGGAAATATTTACTTTACTGCGCAGTTCCGATTGAAAGTTGAAAGCTGCTAATGAACATTTATGACATGATCACGCATGCGCTATGCGTAGTAAAGTCATCGTAAAGTGTTAACACTCTTAACGTCCTGTTTTATAGATCTTCCCTGTAAATATTAAACTTGGTAACTGGTGATTGGCGGAGTGAATCCTGCAATCACTTTCACACGCTTTTGACCACCAGTCGCAGACGCAACAAGAGCGCAACAATAAAAAAGCTAATGAGGGTGTGTGCGCTCACTCGAAATGACAAACGACATTTAGCATTTAAATATAGGGGTTGGCACACTCCTCCACACACGGCCAAAAACATACGCTCCATGATGTGAAGCGTATGCTGTTACCAACCCCTTCAATTATAATCATCCCTGATTTTACGTTTTTGATAACGTAGCATTAAATACTTATTTTCTACGCCTTTCTCAAAAATAGATTAGTTCGCACTACACAACTCTAAATGATTTTATTTTTCCAAAATAATGACTTTAATATCATTATCAAATTAGGTAGGTAAATCTGGACTACTGTTGTTCACATGTATAAGAAGTTGCCTATACATAAGTTGAAATCAGCATGGTCACATTCAAATTTGTATTTGAATCTATCGAACGCATTTCGACATCGTAAAAATATTGCAAAGTTTGTGTCACGGTAAACCATGAACATCCATTAGGTTTATTTCTTTGATAACCGCTACCTGAACTTTTAATTTAAATTGATTAAGCCTACCTGGGAATGACTACAGTAACATATTGATGGTTTCTTAGCAAACATCCCAACACATTGAGGGTGCCTAAAAAACATTATAAAAAGCTTTGACGACTAAACTTAAGATTATTTTGATAATTTGACGATCTTCGAAGGAAAATCCTATAGATTTTCTGAACGTGTGCTCCTGTTTTCAGAATTCTCACAAATTCTGATAGGCAGATGCAACCCGTTCCAACCCATTTAGGATCCCAGAAATAACTAAAAATTGATTTTAAAATTTTGGCGAATTATTTTGATTTTCCGAACAGGTACTTCTTTTTCGGTTTCCCAACAGATTTTGATAGGCAAGATGCACCCTGTCCGAACACATTCAATACACTTTAAAAAGTGTTGTGGAATTATTTTGATAATATGACGATTTTCTACGGAAAATCCTTGTGCTCCTGTTTTCAGAATTCTCACAAATTCTGATAGGCAGGAAGATGCTCTTTCAGATGCAACCCGTTCCAACCCATTTAGGGCCCCGAAAATACCTAAAAATTGACTATTTGGCGAATTATTTTGATAATTTGGCAACATTTCACGGAAAATCTTTTATATTTTCCGAACGGGTACTCCTTTTTCGGTATCCTTGCAGATTTTGATAGGAAAGAAGACGCTCTTTAAGATGCACCCTGTCCGAACACATTCAAGGCACGGGAAGTGCTTGAAAAAACATTTTAAAAAGTTTTGAGGAATTATTTTGATAATATGACGATTTTCTACGGAAAATCCTTTATATTTTCTGAACGTGTACTGAACGTATACTCCTGGAAAATGTGCTGTGAGTGGACAACAACTCAGGACAAATAACACCATCATTAGGTGGTCGAAGAAAAAATAGTGTGTATAGCAAGTGTAGAAAGTGCCTCTATGCGCTCGTGCCTTACAACTCTCGCCCTACGGGCTCGCGTTGCAACAGTCACATATCTGCTGTCTTTACGTGGTCAAACTTAAAATATATTGTACACTGCCATTTTAAAATACTATCTTAAGGAATAAGCCTAATGGGACTAAACGGTATACCATAAACTTTTCGCACTCGTTTTATAAATAACGAATTTTATGCTATATATTTCCAAGTCATCAAGTATGAATGCTCTTGTGATGTCAACTTTTGGTAGTTATAAGATTTATACATTTCTTTGTTGGTCGATGCGCGTTCCCCTAATTCGAAATTCCTAATTAAGTGAAAATATTTGCGCACAGAGGAAATCTCTGCGAAGTGTCGCGCGCCGCCGACGTTCTTTAATCATGCGACGCAAGGGTCGCCTAATCCTCAAGATGGCGAAAAGGACGAAAGGACGAAAAGGTTGCAAACACAGTGCAAACATGTCGACGGCGCGGCGCGCCTAGTGCTTAGAAAACGAAGGAAACGGAATAAAACGGCGGCGGCGGCGGCGGCAAACTTCGTTTAACGAGCCAAAGCCGGAGCGCCTCGCTCCGTGTGTATCGTCACCAACTGACGCCATTCCCAGCTCGGAAGCTCAAATTCCCTTCATACATACAACCAACGCAAACAAATCGCAAATCTACGAAACTTTTCAAACCATTTTGAAAACAGACTTTGTCTATAGGATGTTGAAAATATTAGAAGTCGTTTTTTTTTTGCTTCAATGTAATATTAATAAGTAGTAGTTTATTGCCTTATCGCTTTGGCCGCCTAGTACGTTGTAATTTGGCACGTGGACAAACGTTTGCTCGCATAGTTATACGGGTAGCAGTTATACGGTGCGGCGCCGGCTGCCGGGCACGAGTCGGAAAACCTATGATATCAGGAGTGAGGAGGTGAGGACTGAGGACGAGGATGCCCATCGCACAGTCGAGTAAACAAGACACCTGGACGTCCGCTCCACCCGACAACCCAACCACACTCAAATGTGAATAGATATCACTATTAACATTATTGTAGGATTGGCACGTTCTCGACACGATTCTAAAATACTCAAAATGCAACGAAAAAAAAGGCAGAAAAGAAAAATGTATACACGTCAAGAAGTCAAGATGTAGTAATTTATATGGCGGTGTATTTTTTACTTAACAGTAAATTCGCTCGGCGCTTAATTTTAAAAATTGCGATTGAAATTGACAGACTCGGAGTTTATGTGTTTTTGCGCATTCAATTATTCAATTTTCTTAGTTCGCCGAGTTATGCGTGATATGCCGCCGCTGATAAATAACGCACTTTGCAAATTCTCCCCTTTGCCTGACCAACTGTCTGATCCACACTCAAAAAAATCATCGCCACATGAGGTTATGACTGGCATAACATTTTTCTCTCTAATCCTTTTGAAAAATTTAAAATGCATGCTTAAAATTTAAAAATGCAATGCTGTGGTAAATAAAATTATTAGCGTATCATCTGGATATCCCACATCTTGATAATAATATTTTGCGTTCCATCGCCCATCGGGAAATAACATAATAAAATGCACGTTGAAGCGCAATTTACAGCCGCATCGCGCGACGCTCAATAAAATCGCGAGCAAGGGCATCCGCGCGATGCGCACAATTCGCGCATAACTCTCGCAGATATAAATGATATTGTAATCGCGGCGCGGAATCAACATAAACTTTCGCACCACATCGTCTCTGCAATATGCGGCCGCGGCGTTTGCATTTTTATATCGCGCATTTTTCTGCGACATTTTGCACCTAGTGAAAATTCATAATCCGCGCCGAGCTCATAAATTAAATCTATTCACCTTCCCCAAGATCCAACACCAACAGAATGCGACGCATGCGCAGTCCCAGTGGCAGCAGTCAAATAAGCAAACAACCAAGTTGGGATATTTTGAATGTTGGATATATGTTTGCTATATTACTTGTGTAACAGTATTTATTATGCTGGAAGGAAATGTGACAAATCCGCGTTTATTAAATTATTAACAGCACTTGGCAGGTTTGCAGAAGCTGCAGGTCCTGAGACTCCTTGAGGACCTGTGAAAGGTATTATGCATTTATGTCCAGAATCTCTTAAATTACGCATGTTAAACTCGCGTAAATTGATGTTCACACTGGCGACTGAAGTCATGATGATTATTTAGTTGTAGATTTATGATAATTTCATTAAATGTAAATCATTATGTAAATCCATCTAATTGACGCGCGCTCGCCTCTCGGTCGCTCAGCAATGATTTATGCGCGGAGCGCGCAACCGGATTTTTATTAGCCCATGCCAGGCGTGCCAAAAAAGGCAACAAACTGCAGTCATGATTCTCTCGGCTTCGCACTGATTTGAAAACAAGACTTTCGCTTTCATTGCCTTTGAGTTTGCCTTTGCCTCGGACAGGATACTACCATCAACCATCCATGAATGAATGAAGCAAGAACTTAAAAGAAACTGCAAAATAAACCGCCATAAAAGCTTTTATTATAAGCTTTTGATTAACAATTTTGTTAATTAGGAATAATGCTCTTCCAGCTGGTTCATGGACTTTTAAAGATGAGGCAAATTATTTTTTAACCTATTTTTTATTTATTTTGACAACCCCTGGTATAAAAGTCTGGTCTTTAATGTCCTTGACCTTATATACTATATGCACACAGTACCGTTGTACATCGCTTTTGATTTCTTCATCTTCAGAATGCACAAAATAAAGATTAATCTTCCGAATTTTCACGCTTGCGCACCACTCGCATGGCTTGTGCTAGCGGAGTGCGCAGCCAATCCGGAAAGGTGCGCGCGGCACACAGGTGATAGACAATGCAATGCCGCTGGTGGAGGCGCACGATTCCGGGCGTCGTGGGTGTTTGGCTCCGCGCGCGATGATTGGCGCACTGGGAGTGGTCTTCCTAACGTTTTCCCAACTGGATGCCGACTCCGGACTCCGGGCGCCCCGCGCCTCCGCCGCAGAGCTCCGGAGGGGCTTTTCTAGCCGCGGCGTTAGGAAGGGCGCGCAGGTCTGCAGCCGGGCGCCGGAGTCAGCGTCACCGTGTTCAGTGTGTCGTGCGAGCTTCTAGCGTTAGGGTGGTAAGGACCATCTAGTTCACATGTGACCGCCAGCGAGTGCGTAAATGAAGGCTTTGGTGCACAAGCTCCTCCGAAGACATGACATTTTCAATTGTGTTTAATTGATTAATTACAACCGCGGAGAGACTTTGGGGGAGTTGGCGTTTGATGAGCGCTAATTGATTCAACGGGGGGATAAGAACACCATCGCCGCGCAGTTATACAGTTCACCATCAACAGTGTCGTGCAGAGTCGTACACAAATCAGGAGTTTTCAAGAAGATATGGTCATATTGTAAGTATTACTCTAAACAAAATCACACAAACATATAATCAGGGTTATGCGTCTATTGCGCATTGAAGTTTCCGATTAAATCAAACACATGCAATAAATTTTAATTTCTGCGATCGCGCATCACACGTGCGTGCATGTAAAATAATCAGCGATATAAATCCGATATCGAGACGATCGGACACCACATCCAATATCTATAATTTCAGCGCCTCTCACCTCAACGCCGCGTCTAAATTATTGTTAAGTTAAAGAGGCCGATTGAATGGAATTCCGCGTCGACGAATTTCACGACTGGGAGAGGCCTATAGGCGCACGGGCGTCTGGATCTAAATTGTATTTATCGCAGCGGTTAGATCGCGTTTAGCCGTTGGCGCGCCGCGACGATATGATCATTGTAATCAATATCCGAAGTGAGGTGAAGTGAAATAATAAAAAAGCGAAACGAATACGAAACCCGCAATTAAATTGTGTGATTATTAATTATGCACGAAGCGAACCACACAAAACAAACAATAGGCATATTTTATTGATATACAGGATGTTTTAAATTGAGAATGTTCTTTTCTATATGTGATGGGTTGTTTTTGTTTAACTTTTGAAGGCATACACCGACTTCACCGGGCATGACGTGCCGGGTGTCCTCCTACCCGCCGGCCGGCGGCGCCGCCTCCGAGTGGGACATCAATGACAGTGCGATACCGCGCATCAGCGAGTACGATCCGTTCTCGGAGTGGGCCGACGGCCACTGCCGCCTCGTCTATCGCGCTGACTCGGAGGAGGCGAAGCGGCACGCGAGCGGCTGGGCGATGCGCAACACCAACAACCACAACGTGCACATCCTGAAGAAGTCCTGCCTCGGCGTGCTGGTATGCTCCAAGCGGTGCACCCTACCGAGCGGCGATACCGTGCATTTGCGACCGGCGATTTGTGATAAGGCCCGGAAAAAACAACAAGGTAACAACATTCATAACAAATCAATATCATAGGAAAAATGAAGAAAAACATTTTTTTTTTATCATTGTATTTTTTGTATTAGGAAAACCATGTCCTAATCGACAGTGCACCGGACGCCTGGAGATTCTAGCGTGTCGAGGACATTGTGGTTATCCTGTGACGCACTTTTGGAGGCACACGGAACACGCGATCTTCTTTCAAGCCAAAGGGGTGCATGACCATCCGCGGCCGGAGGCGAAGAGCACCTCGGAGGCGCGGAGGAGCATCGGGAGTGGACGAAGAGTGCGGGGGCTGGCTGTGCTACTCGCGAGGGAGTCATCAATGAGCAACAAGGTAAGAAATAAGCACATCATCAGTGGCATCAGTGGCGTGCGCGGTGCCGTTTAAAACAGTGTGCATTAGAAATTCGAAATTTACCATTTGAAAGACATTTCAGCGAACATTTCTTAAGGGTGTCGTCTACTACACACGAGACTCTTTTTACCTCCTATCATAATGAAAGTAGGCAACTTCATATTCAATAATTTTTGGGTAGTATTTTTTTGGCGACAGCCAGAGAATTTCATGTTATTTTTATAAACAAATAATCAAAGTTGATGTAGAAGGTTCTCTCTTTCGATTTTCTTTTTTTTTCTCTTTTTCAGTTAATTGTTATAAGGTTGCAATGTCTATTACATTTCTAGCAAAAAACCACGTTTGTTTTAAATGGTTATAAAAATGCAATAAATAACGTTTATACAGGGTATCCCATTAATCGCGTAAGAGGTTTTATAGATGGCCTTGAAAGAAGTACATTTAGCGAAAAAAAAAGTTGGTAAATTGTTCTTCATGGCCGAGATACAGAGCGATAAAATTTCTTTGTCCACTTTGTTTTCTAATTATTATATTGTTTTAATTTAGATCTTAATTTAAAGATTATTTAATTTGTTACCTATTCCAATTGAAATTTTTGATCCACTGGCAATATCGTAGGAGAAATTGAATTTTA
>JARJDQ010022777.1:0-12653 GCA_030264215.1 Geostiba sp. GC000077
TAACTGCGCAATATAGTTATTTTATGAAATAGCTAGTTATTTCATAAATTAACGAATTTCACGGTTTAGCGGTAACATATACACAGCGTTTTTTTGAAAACGATTCATTGCCAGCCAAACAAAGCAGTCAACACAGGCCGTGATCTCAGGAACTGGCACGATGTTTGCTTTTATCAATCAAATTCAGTATGAATGTTCATTCCGCATGTAATTCTTATCCGATCTCTCACTGTATGTGTTTACGACTTTGTTTAGCTGGCAATGAATCGTTTTAAAAAAAAACGCTATGTAAACGCCGTTTGGCTATATGAATCGTCGGTAAAAAAAACGCCCTGTATAGAGGAGATATAAGCAAAAAATAGGGGTTTGGCAGAACTAATTCCCATAAAGATCGGGATTCAATTTTTAAGTTCGTTGATGTTATCATTTTGGCATACTATATGTCTAGAAAAATCTTAGAATGTATGTTAACTCAGTATACTCCCGGCGCCTCCACAAGGGGGCGTCATTTTTTACTAAACGTCGAATAAATAAAAAATGAGAATAACCACAATTATGAAATTAACATCATTGGAAAGAGCGTGAAATTTCCTTTAATTTGATATATTTCACAGTGCACATGTAAAATGCAACAACAATCAAATACATACCGCTCATTGACAAGAGGAACAAAAATGTATTTTGAAAAATAATTTGCGATTTTCAATGTGGAATAAAATACATAATTGTGAAAGAAAGTTGGCAAATTTCCAGCCCTCTCCAGTGATGTTATTGCATCTACTAAATGTTAACAAATTCTTTACGTTATCAACAAAAACACGACCACAAAATGAAAATGTTCTTGGACATTTTTCAAGAATTTTAGTATGTTAAGAAGACACCATTAACGAAGTAAAAAATTCTATCCCCGCATCTTTGTGGGAATTAATTCCACCGAAAAATTAATTTTTCCTGTACTATAATGTTGCGGACTTTTGTACTTTTGCTGGGCGAGCCGAAGGCGAGAATGTGGCACTTTTTGGCCAACGCCGAGAAAAAGAAATCATTTATCTTGTTTGTAATGCATATGGTGGAATGAATGTGAAAGCCAAATTCAATACATCCAAAATGGATTGTTATTAAATGGTTATTTATCTGTGTTAATTAAAGTTTGACAATACGGGAGGGGCGTCAACGGTGGTCCAGTGGGATTTAGCGGCCGTGTCTCTTGTCGTTGCCACCGCCCATCTATCTCTTGTTTAGTAAATTATGTTTGGATAATAGGATTATCGGGGGCTATACGAAGTGTTTTGATTAATTTTACTTTCAAATTGATTCAATTGCATCAGTTGCTCAAACACTGACCTAACACAATGCAACACCACAACCAATCAATAACGCAATTGTACATATTTTGGAATTATTGCAAGTTTAAACTCATATCATTGCAAATGGGTTGTTAAATGATGGTCCAAGTTGAAGGTACTACTACATTGTGAGGGTGTCGTAATTCGTGTGGTTTCTTGTAAATAATTGCGCACACACAGTGTCGAGCAGGATTTCGTCGGTGATGGGGGGGCAGGCCGGTGCCCTGGGGCGCCGCCGGGGGGTGCATTATTAATGTCCCAATGGTCCAAATTGACGCGATCCGATGCCAATCAATGGCCGAAGCGCCGGCCGCGCCGCCAGCGCCACCGCGCGTAACGGTCACGGCCGACCGGATATCCGCTTATTCTAGCGCTAGCCCCGCATGACGGCGGCGGCAGCGGCGGCTTAACTGGATGAGTTACTGGTCCCTGCAGATTGCTGCCTCATCTCCATGCACAATCGCCTCATACACACAAAAAAGGCACGGCGACCACATTAAACAGCCCAATAAATTTACCTATACAGCCTATACTAGCGCCGAGGGGGGCGGGCGGCGGCGGGCAACAGTGTAGTAAACGACCATTTTACTTTTTCTAGCGCATAATAAGCATTGTTTATGAATCGGGTGGGGTCGTACCGGAGGAATCATAAAATCGTAAATAAATAAACGGGCGGGTTAATTTCGGCGCCGGCAGGGCCGTCGATTCAAGCCCACCCCTTTTAAACACCGCGCGCGGATTGTGTAATATGACCGGCAATATAAGGCATAAAGCCGTTGATTTATTATGTGTTACGCACTCGACGAATTTAATCTTTGACACATATAGTCGGTTAAACTGAGCGCGCTGCTGCCGCCCCCACTACCGCCACAATTCATATCCTGTGCGCTGGCGCTCGAATTCTATGGTGCAATCAACGTTGTATCACTATTAGCACACTCTAGCGCCGATATAATTTTGGGCGGAATTGCTACTTTTTGCCGGAGGGAATTTTCCGGGAGGCAATAACGCCAGTAACATAAAAACTAAAAATACTATCGCCCTGTGGTTTACTGCAATTTATACGGATATAAATTCTGGTTGAACTAAAAATGGTGGAAGTGATGAACGAGATATCTGTGTATAAAATTGAGAATCATTAAAACCCAACAAAGTTTGAATATTATTATAAATTCCATACTTCAATAAAATTAATAAAATATAAAAGCATACCATATTTGATGGACATTTAATTTATAGTGAAACGTATAAAGAATTTCAGCAATGGGTCTTTTGACCAAAATGTTATGCCTCATTTTGTTAACAAAATGAAAAAGTCATGAATAAAATCAATTTTTCCTCCCATATTCCCATATAAAATGGTAGTATACATAACATTTTCCAGTTCAGTTTCGTTAGCTAATGATTATCGTAATCAGTGATTAATGATAAAATCGAAACTAGCAAGTCTCGTAAATCTCATTAGTCCACTTAGCGTTTCCACCCGTTCGGCTGGGCTGGTAATGCTTAATATTTGTGTCGCAATGTATCGCTGCCCCGACATTCCGCCTCACCACCCCCCGTGTCCCTCATTTCGGCGCGCCGCACCGCGAGGCTAATTTATTATTTAAAAAATGCGGTGACTAGCGACTAATAAGCGAATCTCGCCGGGATATGCTGAATGATGGATGACGACGATGACGTCGCCTTGCCGTCGCTGGCGTTGGCGCTGTAGTCGCACCATAATTAATGAATCTCTTCGGCCCATCAGTAACTGAGTTTGTTGTTGTTTCCAGGTGACTGGCGAGCCTGCCCCGGACGGATGTGTTAGTGTTTCGAAAGGACTGTGCGCAACACTGAGACACATGCACCAACGACAACGTGATGAGTTCGCAAGGTGAGTTGTCAAGATATTAATTAAAATTGCTGGAGCGCAAAAAAATGAAAATTTACGAAACTCGTTAATTGATTTTGTTCGCAACGCCAATGTATCACTTTTAATTGAACTTTGCGTCACACGCGCCCGAAGTCATCAAACTATCAGCAACTATAAATTGCGTCCTTGGATGCTTTGGAAAATCGTCCTTTAAATCCCATCAACTACACCCTTAAATTCCGCCCGCGCTTGCGCTCAGCGCTCATGTTTCGAATCCATTAACAACCCAGTGGAAGATCGTCCCCCAGCCTTCGTACAAGCAAATCTAAGACGTGGTTACACCTCCTTGATGTCCTTGCAGCACCCTATCTTTATCTCGGGAGATAAACCGGACTTGGGACTTATCGGTGCGCTTTTTTGACGATGCACATCCTATTAGCGCCGACGAAAACTGAAACGTTTCCGTGGGCACGGAGGAAATAAAAAGTGAAGGGCCCCGGGAATCATTTATTATCGTCAAAGCGCACGGCGGGAGCGCAGCGGGATAGATTGCAACCCCTCAAGGAGCACTAGGCGCACAAGGAGTTCGAAATGAGGGCGGCTTGGACGATACGCACGTCTAATCTAATAAAAAATGAAGGAAACTATAGCCGAAGTTGCAGGGGATGATTGAATGCTGGTTTGATTCGTTAAAGATGCAAAGCCATAGTGAAGGGTCCTTAAAATGTCATTTTATACATGTAATTTATAAGCTACTAACCTTCTTTTCTTTAGTTTTAAAAATGACGGTTTGACTAGATATATTTCGTTGAGGTATATTTATTATCCTTAGAAATCAGTGAAACAGGAAATGTCATAGAATAATAGCAAATTACTCGAATTAGGTGGACAATGGGACAGAAGGGGAAGCTGATCGACTGATCGGACGTTGCTTATCTTCGATTCAGGTTCGGATTTCTGTCCTTGCAGGACTGTTTCCAGCCCTCACCTCCCGTAAATGTCCTTTTGTCTCCTTGTCTCTTTTGTTGGATGCGTCCTGTGTCGGCCCCCACTGCGATTGCATCGCAATTAACCGATGAATCATTAACTCCTGCGGATAGTTTCCATTTCCACACACACCACGTTGATTTTAATCAAAAGGAGAAATTCTCCAATCTCCAATTCAGCGGCTATATTTAGCAACACAGTTTATTTATATTCAGTTATTATTTACACCCGTTGCGTGTTGTCATAAATTCTCGCCAAGGAAAAGCAATAGAAAATACAGGACGTTGTGGAAACGTGAAGAGTGGCAATTTTTATGTGCAAAGTTGTGGAGGGTAACCAAACTTTGCTTCTGGGCGTCGCTTTTGCTTCGTTAGTTCTTTTTCTTCTTGTGCGTTCGTTTTGTGTTTGTTTGCCGCGGCAATGCTCGTTTCGTTTGCTTTACGACGTGCGTGCTCATTGTGCATGTCCTTTCTTTTTCCTTTTGCCGCCGCCCCGAAAGCGTCGGCGTCGGCGGGAGGTGCCCCATCGAAGGAGGAAGTCGTTAGCGGTAACTTTATGTCTTTCATATTTCTTCATTTGCGCCGCGCCGAAAGTGGGAAACTGGGAACGCCTGGCGTACAATCAGACACGTGGAGCGCGCGAACGAACGCAGGAAACATCTGGAAAAATCTGCTGAAATCAACACAAAATCAGCGCGCAAGGAAACTCCGACTGGTGCAAAACATTTTCTTTTTGCAGTAACAAAAAACTTGAGGAAAAATCGCGCGAAATCCACGCGCGTAAATATTTGATCCTGGGATGGTCCTCTTAATGAATTGCCCAGCACATAATTTTGCGAAACAAGGTCAATGTGTTTGTCGTTATGCCAAATACATTAATTTCCATTTTCGTCATTATTCCCGCGTCGATATGGCAGTTGCGATCGACGCCAGCCATAGATTACAACACCAGTGCGATACTCCTGCTGGCATTCCTACTGCTGGCGTTGGCAGTCGCACTTCGCACAGGATAACCCGGGAGACAGAGTGGCATTATAATTATGCCCCGCACGTGTAAACAATCCGCATTCGTATGATTCACATCCGCCCTGTGCGCGCCTGGTGTTTGTTTGCATAATTTGCATTTATGTTTTGCGCTCGCAGGAGATGAGCACTAACGGAGCCAAGTACAGCGCACATAGCACACATTTTAGCTATTACTTACCGTACCCAAATTATGAGCAACTAGGCAAACAAGTTGGGTAAATTTGTGGCCACATTAATTTTGACAAAAATGTTCAAGTAATATTTCTTATACCCACTTTTTAAAACTTGAAAAATATTTATAATGTAGGAGAAATAGGTTTTTAGGTCGAACTAATTTCCACAAAGAAGAATTTTTTCGCTCGTTGATGGTACCATTTTGATATAAAGTCTAGATAAATTTGAGCATGCGAAATGCGTTTGTTTACACAAAGTTTAAAATGGAGAAACACATGTCTCTCCCGGCGCCTTCACCACGAACATTTTCAATGAACGTACGTGTTTTCGGTGATACATTTGTTGATTACGTAATGAATTTGTTAACATTTTGAACATACAATAGCATCGATGGAAAGGGCATGAAATTTGCCAACTTATCACGATGAGAATTTTATTGGACAATTATGTAAGTTTATGAGCTATTGCTCTTTAAAAATTGCCTATTACTTCTTGAAAATACATTTTTGTTTCTCTTGCCAATGCGGTATGTATGTAAAAAAACGCATTTTGCATGCTTAGATTTTTCTTGACTTTTAGTATGTCAAAAAGGCACTATCAACGAACTAAAAAATGCAATCCATATCTAATCGTCTAAACACCTATTTTTTGCTTATATCTCCTTCACTATTTATGAACATTTGTTTTGTTTTTTTAATCGTGGTTCTTTTTCTGACGCCCATTGGTATTATACTATTAAAGGGTGTGGTTTAATAACGGTCATGGTAAACCAGGCGAAAATCAAGTCTTTATATTTCGCGCGCTGATTTTATTGTTGCTCGAGCGGGTTGCGTGTTAGACGTCAATAAACGCCAAGAAATGCTCGATTATAAATATTAACACTGCCTAGCCTACGGTTTCGCCCTCCTAATGGGGGCACGTAACCTCCCTTTGGTTTTTCCCATGCCATTATCGCACCAGATTGCGCGTGGAATATAACAATAATGTGTGACGAGCTGAATGTGCAAAAAATCCAGGAAAACGTCAATTACTGGGGCAAATTGTGATTTGAGGGTGGGGCGGCCAACGCATGACATCACAATTAATGTGCCATGACGTTAACACCCTTGAGTTGTTCGTTTTGGAAGCAATAGTTTGAAAATTCCAAATTTGGAAATTGCAAATTGCAAAACTATGCGATAATGGCAGGCTTTTACAATATTGCACAAATCGCAGGAATGCGTGCACTGATGCGCAGAAAGGCTTAGCGAAGAATTACCCGGATGGTGCACTATTTCCGTCCCCCTCCCGCCTCGCCCGCCAGCCGGTCGGAGGATATCGGAATTATAATACGTCATGCACAATTAATTGTTTCTACTCGCCCCGCACGCACGAGATAATCGAATGAAGCGACCGTTATTATTATTGCTAAGCCTTATTGCCGGCTGGGGATGCAGCGCGGGAACAAATTAAATTACGAAAATTCGAAAATTTATTTCGTGCCTGGAATAGTAATAACCTCGTCTGGCGAAGATAGCGAAACGGACAACAGATAACCGATAATAACAAAATTGTAAAAATTCCTGCGCGCCCTTCAAGCCGCTGTTCAGTGTTCATATATGGCTAGAATTTAATAACGCGACTTTTTTTAATTGAAGCGAATAAAATTAAAACGGCATAAAATAAAAGATATTTCTATACAAGGGTTGCACGCAAAAGGGTTGAATGTTAATGTCTACTACAACAGGAACATCGTGAAAAAGGTTAGGGACATGACAAAAGTTTACCGTTTACAAAGTAGAAACAGGAAATTTCAAAAAAGGACACCAGAAACGAGGGAAACATTAGTGTACATCACGGACCAGAACACGATATCTAAACTACTCCCCGGGGTTGTTGTATGCAGCGTGCGTAAGTCTAGCACATTTAAAAAGGGTTCCCCGTATTGTAACTGTATTTTCGAACAAGTTTTTGTTCCAATTTTGATTTAATATTTGACGTTTTAATGCACATACTCGGTGTGGCCGTATTGTTATAGTTTTGGTTGTTTTCCTCGTCGTCTGGAGGCTGTTGTTTGAGCAGACAGAAGCAATAACACTAACTCCTGACTTAAAGCACCTGATTCCGCCGCCCCCAGGACTATGCCCCGGTGGTCGGCTGCAGCCGCAGCGGTCGCGATACGGCCCTACATGGCGCTTCACGTCCGCGCCAGCCAACAAAACGACTACCACCACCACCAACATTACGCTTCATGTGTTCCACCAACGTTGGCTAGCCAACTAGTAGTAGTAGAGGACCATGACAGGACAATACCCGCCTGCGACGTCTAAATAACACTCATAATCGTCATCGTGCGCGGTCGAGTTGTTGCAATCCTGTTTAGTCCCCGGGTCTCGCGCGCCCTACGACTTCTTGCCAATCTAATAACGTGCACGATGAAAATATTTTCGAAATTGTTGTTATTATCATGATGATTTGAACATGACATAACCTGGAAGTTTAACCCAGGGACTTTAAAAAGAGTCATTTTTGCCTTTGGACAATAAGCTATATCTTTTTAACACAAGTATCGGGGCGTAAACCTAAAAGGATAAAAAGCGCAAAGCACAAAAAGTAACACTCAATAAAAGCACACGCCAAACGTGGTGGTCGCACGGACTGCGTGGGGAAACGCTTGGAGAACTTCTGTCACACAACATCTTTTAATGCTTCCATCGACGCTTTTTGTTGTGTGGCCTTTCGCTTCGGGAAATGCGCAGAAAAAGGCAACAAACTAGAAAATATGACGGCTGTAAAAGTTGATGGCTGATGATGGCAATAATGGACTTTTAGATTTGCACTAAAGATGCCGCCACTTCCATTTCCATTCCGACACCACTGCCATTTCCAGCAGACAATCGACACATTTTTAAATCACACTTGTCATCCACATGATAAAAGCCGTACATTTAAAGGATAACACACGCACACATAACACGTGTGGATATTAACATGCAACTTTTATTTGCGCAACTTTTATTGTTCAACATTTCCGACTGGATAATGAAATGACCATCACTTTTGTTTCCCCACATTTTTCTGCGTTGTTATTCCATTTAAGGAATTTTTATTTTTCGGTTGCTCATCGTGTTTTCCTTGTTTGTTCAGCAGGTAATGCGATTAAGGATAACATAACATAACGTGTAATGTGCGTAATTAATCGGGTCCCGGCTAAATGTGCACGATTTTCGGAGCGTTTATTGTTCTACTTGCCATTTGTGTTTGTTTGCTGTGCGTTATTCGTTAATTTGTTTTCGCCCGCTGCCCTACTCGTAGTTTTTAAAATCTTTTTTCGTTTTACGTATTAATTAGGAAAATATCCTGTTCGTCGACTGTTAATAACATCACCAAATAAAGCAACAAATAACACAGTTATTGAAACATTTAAATCAATAATTTTAACGTTCTCATATATAAACAGGTATTTTCATGTTAAATATGAATATAATAAAAGGACATTTATTTTGGGTACTGTTTGATATTGATACTTATGGATAGTTGTGCGTATGCCCAGCGCCTCCACTTCTATAATTTTGTATCTGGTTTGTGTGATGGTAGCATTTCCTGTTGGCTGATGATTCTGGTGTGGGGAGATGGAAATGACAGTTGTCGAGGGTGGTCTGCCTTGTCGAATATTACGTATCGCTCGGGCTCGTCGCCGGACTGTTCGCCGCTTAGGGAGATAAACGTCCCGGCCGGGACGCGACGCGTCGCATCACCAACAATATAGAATTACCGCCATATTGCTGCACATAAAGCATCCCATGGCAACAACATATTTTATATTTTGTAACGATACAATTTCTACAGGCTGTATACACAACATCGGATCGAATATCAAATGCATTGAATCTCAGAAGAGAAACCAAACAGAAAATATGTGTATTTCTTGGAGTGTGTAAAATAATACAAACAAATTTGCTCGGTAACCTTTTGCATCCTTATAAGACCCACAAATATTTTCGTATGTTAAAAAAATGCCCAGCACAGCCTGGACGAGTTGCGGTGGCCTGCGATTTAATTATTTTATAATTCGGCTGATTTAATCGGAACGCGGCGGGCGGCGAATGCGTACGTTCTAAATATTATCCCGGTATCCCGGGAAAAGGGATTCTGGATGGGGGGGGGGGGGGGCGGTGCGGCGGACATGGTGGCGTCGCCTACGATTTTTGATGTAATCCACGCTCGGTATGCATGCGCGCGCGTTACACGTCTACACGCGTCCACCCTCCACGTTCCGTGGGAGATAAAACGACGATAAACTGGGTAAAACCCCAGGACTTCCATGATCTGAATAACGAACATTTTGCAGAAAAACAACTATTACTAACCAGCACCAATTTGAAAGCAGTGATCAACAAATCAACAAATAAAACATAAGCGGATATGATGGGGTGGGGTAAGATCGCAAACCGCAAACCGGGCTGAACAAATTTCAATACAAGTTAAATCATTATAAAATTGGCAACAAAAATATCTCTTATTCTTGAGAAGAATTCATTTTTGAAGTGCCTTTATGAATATTTTTAGTTTTTGGGGTATAATTTAGACGCTTAATACTTTGTTCTTATGGCAGATGAGTTAGGAAATGGTACTCACAATTCATATAATATTTTTGAAAAAAGCTAAATTAAATTTGTTGAAAGTCGAACGATACGAATAGATACGATACACCTTTCTTTACATTATCGTTATTTATTCCAAGAGTTTATTTTTAGTAAAAACTTCAGTACGTTGCATTTTTAAGGTTATTCATAAACTTGCTACAGTAGTCATCACACACAGAAACTATAGAATTTCCGTTATGTCGTGTTACCATCTATTAAAAGTAGTACAAAAGAAGTGTTATCGACAATTATCTCAATTAAACTGAATAATATGCTTCTTGAATAGATGATCATAACATTAATTAATAACCATAATGTATTTTAGGTAAAATCAAAAATGTAGTTATTCAATAACTTAAATTATTTTACAATTTTTAGTTCGTTGATGGTATCTTTTTGACTTACTAAACGTCTAGAAAAATCTAAGCATACAAAGTGCGTTTCATCAAGCACGGATTGTCAAATAGATAAACTCTGTCTACACCCGGCCCGTCCACAAACACGAATTTTAAGAATGTTGGTGGAGGCGCCGGGAGCTAAATGTGTAAATGTGTATTTAGTATGTCAAAGAGATACAAACGAACTAAAAAATCAAACCCCGTCTGTTAGTTCCACCTAAAAACCTATTTCTCCTGTACCAAATATGTTTTGAATGTCGAATAATCAAAGAGTGTTTAAGAGCTTGTTCCCACTCAGTAATTGCTGTGTTTCATAACTTTATAACATTATCTAATTATCAAGAGCATGCCTCTTCCTAAAATTATTTAGAATTGATTAGTATCTGGCGTATTGAAATGCAGAGCAGTCAATAATCATGGAGTTGTAATTTTAATCCAGCTCCATTTCCCATTTTCTATTTTCACATGTAAATTTCCCCCTGGCATGGCGATGAATAATAGAATTTGCTCATTAACGATGGCAATTTCGCGCTGATGCGAGCGGGAGTCGCCGCTAAATGCAATATATCAAATTTTCATTGTGAACACGCCTCCCAGTTCACCCACCCTGAACGTACACCGCCGACCATCGTCGTAATAACAAATTTACAATATTACAACATATTCAACAATATGACATAATAATAGCGCCTGTAATAATATGCGATTAGCGATAGTTACGCCGATGCAATATTAACGAAGTAAAGGTCTGCAAGTAACAGATGTCGCCACTGAATAGAAATATAAATTGTGAATGAAGACAGCTCAAAGTTTAGGTTGTGTTGTCGTTTCCACTAAGCGTGCTGTCATTAATTAGATAGTTTCTTTAAAATTTCATATGGTGATTGGTGATTGGCATCGATTGGTGCATCTTCAAAATTTCAGACGTTTACTGGTAGCGCACATTCACTTCTGAGCAATTATGTCACTAAATATGTCATAAGTAATTCAATTACAAATTGGCGCGCCCCATGTCTACGTGCAAGAATGCGATGTAATGTCTGTCTAGTCTCTAGTGGGAGTGGGTGTCCTTTGTGTCGTCCTTTCTAGGCTATCCGGGCATCATCCTTCATCGCCTCATGAATACGAACTGTACTGGGTTTGCAGTCCAACATCCATTAACATCCGTTCAATTAATGCATTATTTATGTAAATTATTGTTGTTGAATTATGTACATGCGCCTGGCGCCTCAATTGTTTGTCACTAAAAGGACTAAAATGAAGAATGGTTTTTGTAGAATTGGCATCAACAGTGCTTCTTTTTATGACCTCGAGTACTCGAGTCTATGCATAGTAATTTGTAAGATTCTGATGTTCCGAGTCTTTCTTCTCTATAGTTTGCTAGCATTTTCATGCTTGAGTACTGATTGAATTAATCTCTTGCGTGAGTTGTACGATTCAAAGATTTACATTGCACTCTCGAGCACCCCACACTAAATAAATGGAAATAATCACAAGTGTCACACATTAAGCGAGCAAATAATGCTCATGCGCCCCAGGTCTGCCGCCACCTTGCACCACTCCCCTCATCGCTCTTGTGTGGAGTCCTTCAGTCTTTCAGAGCTTCAGACATTCGCATATGCTTAGCGCTCGGAACTAGCAACTCAACGAGGCGAAATTAATACAAACGATGATTAAAAAATCTGCATACTGCACGCTCACGTTTGGGGTTGCTCTTTCGGAGGGTTGGCGGTTGAATTACACACAGCGCAGCGCACCCGCGTTTATCTTGCATTTATTGAGGCCTTAATTTCGCGCCTTGGCTGCCAGCGTCGGCAATATTCCGGTCCCTATCGCCGGCTGCCATATTGCGTCCTTCGTCCTTGCGCGCATCCCGCGCTTGGTGCTGTGGTCCTATGCGTCATATAAACATTACAGCCCTTGTGCAACCATCGAATCAGATCGTCGACGCACGCGGCGCGCGGAGGAAAATGAGGATCGCTTTTACGAGCGCCTTGGGGAAAGTCCAATTTTCGTCTTGTAGCCTAGGAATTCGCTAGGATAATATTTTACACGGCGCAGGCAATAAAGTCATTTTATCTTATATGCTACGGTGCGGGGATCAACAATAAGGTCAATTGAAAACTTTTTTTTATGATTTTTGGTCGCTAGCTAACGATTTAACGTTTTTCTTTACAAAGGAATTTATGGTAATCGCATGGATTTATAAATTATATTTCACTTATTGTTGAAGCACATTTAAC
>JARJDQ010022788.1:0-12144 GCA_030264215.1 Geostiba sp. GC000077
TTTACAATTTTAACGTAAGATGTGAGTATTTGAATTTAGTGCTGTTTCGCACATAACCGCAGCCAGAATCGGTCAAACCATAGGCAACCAAACTTGCTCAAGTCCTTTCAGAGAAAAATTACCAAAAATGCTAAAATAACACAATTTGTATAAGAAATTAATATGATATTCAAGTTCTCCAACACAAGTGTTTTTTGTATGCAAAATACCTGTATCATGTGTATATTATTCGGGCGAAAGCATCCTTCGCGAAGTCAAGATGCTGGTCGTGGTCAAGATTCTTTGCTCAGCGTTTAACGTGCATGCCTGACTTTGGAAATTGCCAAAATTTGCTGAATCATGAAAGCACTCGCCCACACAACAAGATGACCAGAGCGTTGAAATCTTGAAATCCTGAGAGCTGAGAGTTCAGCTTTTAAGAAAGCAGAAAGCATAAGCCAATATCAGTAATATCTTCCCAGAATTCCACTATAGCCTAAAGTAATGTGTACATTGAAATGCATTGCATAAAAAGTGACAAAACTCACAAAACAAAAATGGAGCACAGCATAATCCCCACCAGCAATGACATGATGTTTTCTGTAATATAATCATGTAATATAATCAATTATAGTAAGATATAGAAAGGGACACGAAAGAAACAAAGCAATGTGTGTTATGTGCAGAAGTAATTTTATTTTATTCATTATTCGTCACCCATATCATTCATTCAATGTCAAATTCATAAATCTCATTATCATTTTGCATTTTTCGCATTTTTTGTTTGTATGTCTCTTCTCGTTTGCATCAAGTTGCAAGTGTTGCATTCTTTGAGAGTTCGCAATTTGTTTAGGTTTTTGTTTTTCCTCTCAACATAATTATCATCATTATATATGTATATAATTATGTATTATGTATGTTTAAGGCTTGGTCTTATAGAGTATATATATTTTTATTTATTTATATATAATAGTAACACCTGATGTTCTTGTTAATTCAATTTTGCATGTAGTTTTTTTTTTCATCTTCTTCTTCGTCGTCTAGTTGGAATTTCCCTTTGTTCTTTGATTTTTAATCCGGTAAATCGAAAATGCGACGCGATTGTGTAGCATGCACGACGCATGCGCTAGCCGCAAGAGCATTGTAATTGGTTGGTTTTGTTATGTGTACTTGAATTTGTTTTTGTTTGGCTTGCTTTTATGTTGCATTTTGCTAGTTATTATTGTTATGCATGATGATATTTAATCTCCTATATTCAGTCCAAAAAGTAAGTTAATTACAATTATCTTGTTCAATAAGTAATCAGATAATAACCATTTACAAATACAAAGTAATTGTTTGTTTTTTTTTTTGTGATTTTAGCAATTATTTCTTCTCTCGGTTCTCTCGATATTTTTATCAATACTTTTATTTATATGTCTTAATAACAAACGTCATCATTTATTTATATATTAATATATTTATAGTCGTTATCATAATAATAATCATAATAATCATTGAATCTTTGTTAAGTTTTTTTTTTTCTCAATTTGTTTTTGTTTGTATTGAATATCGACATAAATCTAAAATGCTTCATGTAGCATTTTCCCATCATCGTATCTCGAATGGTCTCGCACCAAGTACTAAAATAGTACCAGAACGATAGCGTTCGTTCCCTCCTATTTTGCGCTGCATTGCAAAACATATTTATAACAATGATAAATAACAACTTAAACAATATATAGTTTCAATCAATTTGGTTTTTCTTGTTTTAAAGTTTTGTTACGTTTGCATTAATATGTTATTTTACATGTTTGTTTCGATTGCAATAAATTTACAATATTTATTTTATGAATTCTTACATGATTACGGTTAAAAATTCAAAGTTTTTTGTTGCTTTTTCTCTTGTTTGTGTGTGTGTGTGTCTGTGTCTGTGTCTGTGTGTGTGTGTGTGTGTGTGTGTGTGTATCGGGATGCTTCTGAGGGTAACAGCGAGCGAGCGAGAGTCGGCCATAAGTTCTAGACACACCCAAGTGCAATTGAGCACTGCCCCTGCAGCGATGACCAATGACATGGCGAATGCTTGGAGGGCCGGCCCACAGTGTGGGCGGTAGTGGGTGGGTTGAGGTTGCGGGTGTGGGCGGGGCGTGTCGGCTGGGAGCGCGCGCGTGTATGTGGGTAGCGATTTTTCAGGGTACTCCATCGAGCGTCTAACATTAGTTTATCCATCGGAATATTGGTTTACACTTTAACACTTTTTCTCTTGTAACGTTTATAATGTGTGTTGTGTGTGTGTGTGTGTTCGTATTCGTGTTATAGGCTGCATATGCATGTGTGTGTGTGTGTGTATGTTTGTGTTCATCTGCCTATACATTCCACCAAAGGGGTAGGTACATGGAGCAGTCAAGAAACAATTGATTCACCTGTGAAGAGGGATTTCTTTAAAGTGGTTTCGTTTACGCGCCTTTCTTGATTATTTGATAATCTATGAGGGGATTCGATTGAACTGCAATATCGCGGTCGATCTTTTCTGTTTGCTGGTAGATTCGCCTCGATTTCGCCCAAAATCTCACATCACTATAACCTACAGTATTTTCCCTCCCTCTCCTCGTCTTTGTTACATCCCTTCGCCGTAATTTCATAATGACTTGTAATAATTTAATAATAATTAACGTTTAATTAATTAAGTAATTAATATATATATATATATAGATATATACGTATATATATACGTATATATATACACGTATATATGTATAATAATTAAGTACAGATATCGTCTTTTTATCACATTGTTTTATATAACAGCTGTCCATTTTGCGTTGTGGCTTGCTTGTGTCACTTTCCGGCGAGAGTCCGAATCAAATGATGTTGATCGCGTTCGTGATCGTTTTAATAACATTTAGTGGTTAGCGCACATTAATCTTGTTTACAAATCGTACACGCACACAATTGTTTATCCCCATTATAATTTTTTTGGTTTACTTGTTTTCTGTATTAAATTAAGTAATTAATACCTATTATGTATATAAATGCTTACCCATTATCATTTAGTAATTAGTACGTCGATTAAGTGAATAATTGCAAAAATTTTCGCCAATGGTTTCGCTCCCGGGGCCGCGTCCGCGCGCCGGAGCGCAGCCGGGCGTGGGCGTGGGCGGGCGTGGAGGCGACGGCCAGCAACCGCATGGCCGTGTGTCATACCACGGGCTCCTCGCGCATGAAGTTGATGTTCTGCGACGCGCAGAAGTCGGGCGTCAGCGGCAGGCAGTTGAAGTACGAGCACAGCTTGCAGTCGTAGACGGGGAACACGTAGAAGAGCAGCACGAGACAGGTGAAGAGGAAGAGCGCCGACAGCAGGCACACCCACACCAGCAGGATCTTCTTGTGGCGGTCGTAGCTGCCGAACGCGACGAACGGCATCAGTGCGTACGACAGCAGGAAGCCGAACACGAAGCCGAAGAGATGGGCGTAATTGTCCACCCACGGCAGCAGGCCGAGAGCGAACAGCGCCAGCGTGATGGTGAGCAGCTTGCAGAGCGCCTGATTGGGATGGCGCAACATGGGCCACGCATTCAGCACCTCGACGATGAGGCACGCCAGCAGGCCAAACTGTGAGCCGCTGGGGCCGACGTCGGCGCGGTATGGTACGAAGATGGCGCTCGCCAGATTGCCGGCGACGCCGCTGCCGATGTAGATGATGCCGATGCGCAGACTGCCGGTGAGCTTTTCCAGGTCGCGCATCAAGAAGTACTGGATGAAGAACGTGATCACCAGCTGCAGGACGCCGGCGTGCAAGAACAGCGAGGTCCACAGCCGGTAGAACTGGTCGGGTATCTCGAAGAAGTAGAATGGGATCATTCCGCAGACGTCGTTCAAGCAGGAGACCTGCAAATGCGTATATTCATACTTGTTCCTTCATACCGTTTGATAGGGTAACTAAGGCATGCTTACTTGAGAACACAAATTGGCTTCCTCGTGGAATTTGCCGCGCACAAAGTCGCAGTACTCGCGCGTTGTGATGCGACACTGACCATGGATGCCGATACAGCACGGGTGCCCAATCACCTCGCAGACCATATGTTCCGCGAGGCGATCACGCGTACCCGGTCCGCGCTTCTGAATAGAAGACTGCGTGTTGGTCTTCCTGCAAATGGGCCACTTGGTGATGTCGTCCGGCCATTCATACGGATGAACACTTGCTGGAGCGTCGCAAAATCTAAAAAAGTCATTGATTATGATACGCATAACACAAATGCCATTGATGATGAATACTTACTTTGGATCTAAGCCGCATACGGAACCAGAAATGCGACCACCTGGACCGGATTCACCTGCCGACCACTTCTTCCATGTGGAGATGGTTTTCTACAACACAAACGAAAAGGTATTGATGATAACGTATGAACCAGGACCTGGATCCAGGAATCAGGAGCAGCAAATGTTTATAGGTTTGTTTATACATACCGATGGTCTCAATCCACGAATCTTTATCAAGAGCAGCAATAAATAAGATGGCGAAATATTATATTTTAGTGTGAAGAGACTGAAGAGAATAATGAGCAGGTACTTACTGAGCAATCAGCCTGGGAAGATTGCACACAGCCAGAGTCGTCGTTCCGTATACAGCATGCCGTCTCGCGCTCCTTCGCCCGCGTCTTCTCTATCTGCTGCATGATCTTGTTATCCACCCGCATGCACGGCGAGAACTTCGCGCCAAGATGAATCAGATCGGCAGCGCGTGGCCCAAACCAAAAGTTGGCCGGCTCTCGGTAGTCAACCTGCTGTAGGGAGAGCGAGGTCACCAGGACCTGACCGGAACGTGCTTGCATGTCCAGCCCAAACGGGCCAATGCCGTAGCAGATGATTGAAATGAACATCACCAGAATCTGCACAGTGGTCACCCAATATGTGAACATCGGCCGGTAGTCCTCCATATCGTCGAGTTGTGCGCGCACCTTGGCGTCCGCCGCGATGGTCTTCCGCATCGAGCGTCCGAACATCTTGCCCACCCAGCCCATGCCGTACTGCCGCCTGTCGGAGTTGTCCAGCGCACGGTCCAGCACGGCGAGGTTGATGCGCGACCCGCCGACACTGGGGCGCGCCTGCTCGGCGCGCGAGATATGATGCGGATCGCGCCGCCATCCCACATGGCTGCCACGGAACTGCGGGTGTCGCAGTGGTACCTCTTCGCTGCTGCCGCGATCAATTGCATCCGGACTGCTCGCCGGCGTCGCGCCGCTGTGCGGCCGCCCGAAGAAGATGCTCTCTTCCGGTGGTAGACGCGCTGGTGGTACGTCAGGTGGGTAGCTCCGCGAGATCTGAGCGGGCCGATCGCGTTGCTGGTGCCTTGTCAAAGTCTGCAAAAGCAAGCATCAGCTAGAAACACAGGGCAAAAACGAGGGACATTGATAACTTACAGTAACGACATACGACAACCCGTCCCAGGTCATCCTGGCAACTGAGTCCTTCGCGCGGGCATCCTCCTCCATCCCCGGTGGCAAGCCACCAGGACCTCCAGCTGCATTATCAGGCACATCGCTCGGGCCGGGCAGCACATCCGGACGTACGTCCATCGGCGCCTGGGCCATCGCGCTGGGCGCAGCACGATGCATGTCCACCACGCCGGAACGATATCGCTTCCGCAATCGCTCCGGCAGCTCGCTCTCCTCTTTCAGCGCGCTGTACGTCCGTATCGCCATTCGCTTCCGCCGCTCCAGCCATCTCCTCTCCTGCACGCTGGTGTTATCCTCGCATACGCCAAAGAAGGTGGCCGTCTCCCGCTTGACGTAGTTCTTGATTACGTCCTTGCGCGACTGCGCGCGCATCAGCCGAGGGCGGTCGCGTGGATTTCGCTCGCTTTGTGTGTAGTTCACCGGACGATTGGGTGGTATGCGTTCCGCTGGTGATGGTTGCGATGGTTCGTGGGACGCCGTCGGCAGCGACACTGCGCGATGCACCGGCGACAGTTTCGGCGATGCTGTGCGCTGCATGTTGTCAATGGCTGCGGCGGCATCATCCAGCACCTCCATGTGATCTCTGGAGTTGTGAGTGGTACCAGCGGGAGATGGTGTTTGCAGCTTCTGCGATGAGCCCGCATGTTGGGTGGCGGTCGACTGGGATGTTTGGCTGCTGGACTGGGAAGATGTTGGAGCTCGCCTGTAATTAATCGAAAGCATATTATTAAAATACATGGACTCATGTAACACAATGGGCATGGGGGTATGGGAGCATGGGTGCATGGGTCGTGCGCCAGCACGCGATCTATCCTCAACATCGAACGCAACAAGGAAACTAATCATTTTAACCTTGCGCCTGCAAAGTGAGTCAGGAGGTTACATACACGTCCACACCTCGCGCAATGAATTGTATGAAATACCGAGCCATCACAAACAATTGACGCCATTTGAATTTCCCGCCGTGATTTTGACATGCGAAACCCGAGAAATTCAAATGGCTTCATTGTTTTTGATTGCCCAATGTTAAGAATCGCGGTAGTGTAAGAAGACGTGCATGGTCCTAGCCACCAGCGTTCATTACTTTTTAAAAAATACGAAATAAAACGTTCGTCTAATGTTTATTGATAATATAGGTGTCAAAACTTTCCCAGCGCTGTTTTAAACTCCGGCACACGGTTAACATAAATTTTGACCTATACAGAATTCATGCGGACGCAAATAGGGAACAAACATTGTGGTGACGGAGAAGGGGAGAAGGCAGGCGGTGCGAAAAGCTTGTGGGAAAGCAAGGGCGCGCGCACTG
The DNA here is from genome assembly GCA_030264215.1 of Geostiba sp. GC000077. Taxonomy (NCBI): domain Eukaryota; kingdom Metazoa; phylum Arthropoda; class Insecta; order Coleoptera; family Staphylinidae; genus Geostiba; species Geostiba sp. GC000077. Next base: position 6,721 of record JARJDQ010022788.1, read on the forward strand.
CTCGCGCTACACTTGTGTCCTCTGCCGCCCCCGCGAGCACGATCAATAATGTAATGACCCAAAACCGTTGCATGAAAACTTCTGCAGTCCGCCGGAGAGCCAAGGCGGCGCAGTTGCCGCTTCCAGCCGCACGATACAGATTCCCAATTCTCGATTTGCACGACTCCCACACAATATGCACAAAAAAATAATGCCACCATGCATTTATCTACAAAACGCAAATGATTCGAACGAGAGCATGCTAAATTAAATTGAGTAGATCTAAAGGCGGCAGATAGCTCTAATCGTATTTTAACTGTTTTCAACGTTATAAAAATGTCTCCATTGTGGCTGGTGCAACATTTTGCAGAGAATTTCGGGAAGTTTTGAAAGTATATTAAGCGCGAACGCAGTTAATTGCATGGAATTAATTCGCACCACGTCGCTCCGCGCTGCGCGGAAAATTACTGGACCAGGGTGCGCACAATGAACGCGCTAAAACGCACGTCGTCAGCGCGGCGCATGATTTATGGCCGCCGCCTCCGTTGCCGCCAGCCGAAATTTCCATGCTGCATCGAGAACTCGCAATTCTGCCAATCAATCCCAACCGGGTTTCGAATTATTTCATGACTAAATCGCAAAACCATATCAAATTGATAAGAGTAAGACTAGTTTTGATAGAACTACGGAACACACGGAGGTATTTTGTCATAGCTAAAATGCTGTTGCGTGATGATTGGTGAATTGTACTGGATGTTCAGGATCAGGATGGATGGAGATTATGTAATCGTTACGCCTGCGCGTACACTGCGCTGAGCCGCCACATCCACACAATGTGGGGGCCTTTTGTGGGCGCAAATAGCTGAAGAAAGTAGGCGTTTTGTGGACGATCGGCGGAAATAGTTAATTTATTGCGTTTATCCAATTCAAATATAGCTTTTATTAATCTTATAAAGTGTATTTTGATTCATTTCGATTCTTTATAGGTTATGGGTGTTTGCTTGTTGTATCTTGCAAGTTGCAAGCAAACATGTTTGCGCATAATATGACTCAAATGCACGGAGTGACTCGATGTATATGTTATGTTATGATATGTCCACTACCCAATACTGAATTCTGGGTGTTTCTGGTGATGTGGTAACTTACAGGTCTTGTAATTCCATTTTGTTAAATTCATTGATGTTCTTGGGCGTTTGAATATTTCCTACCAGGTTGGTCCAAAGAATTGATAGGGCCTTTAACCAGGTATGAACGTGGAGTCAGGGACTCTGAGGTTATGTAGCGGCCGCTGTTGATTGTGGTTTTCTTATCCAAATTATCAGTGTATGCGCTGTTAGTTGCAGTTGTCATCATAATGTGCACTTTTCTTTACATTTTTACGTATTTTATGATTCTTAGCATTCGTAATACCAAAGTGTTTTTATCATAACGTTTATCATAACTTTGCGCGCTGTGTTGTACGTTGTACGTAACCGTACTATTAACTAATAATTAAAAGCCAACTACCAACTGGACGCTAGAGCATCAGTAAAGGCAACAGAGACTGCACTGGAGAGGAAGGAGAGTCAGCTCAGAAGAGGCGCATTCTGTGGCTCAATTGTGAGCTTGTGACTCAGCTCTCGGCATGTCGGCATGACGCTTGGCTTACCTAGACCGGTTGAGTCAACTTGGCTCATTTGATGTGGGGGAGGGGGATATGTATGTAAGCATTCCAGTCATTGCTCACTGGCAAGGTGGCAAGCGTACCTCGCGCATGTAGTGTTGCTTATGCTTATGTATACATGCACATCTGTGAGTGATAACAGGTATTTTAAACAAATATGATTAATGTGAAAAATGTGATTCCAGTTATAGCTGATATGGGTATGAATAACATAATTCCTTGAAAACAAAGCTGCTTATAACATATATCCATTCATATTGTATTTCGTATTGATAGAATCATTGTGTTAATAGAAAATGGCTATATTTGCATTTATGCCTGGTCTATACCTTAAATTTGACATAATAATTTGGGCTGTTCGGGGTAAATGATTGGCTGGCGACCTGACCTGACGTTTGTTAGAGACTCTTTTTTGATGGACCCGACCTGAAATACGATGCTTGTCATAACGGTGTAAACTCCAAAGAGGCCTAGACACTTCAAATTTTTCTGACAAAGCTCCAATTTGTTGTAATTGATAAAAACCTAAATGACCTAAAAGACCTAAATGTCAGTTTGGTCTTCAACCACCTTCAACGGTGTAAACCTGAGATACATACCAAGACTATTTCAGGTCAGGGTTTTTGACCAAAAAAAAAAGAAAAATTAATGAATTAAAACTTACCATATAGCGACTGTGAGAGAACTCTGCGGTGGTTGGCTGGAGGCCTTTCTACCGCAGCAAGGATCGCTGCAGACGGAACCATCGCCGGAACCGATACTCCCGCGTGGTGGTGGTGTGGCGCTTACAAGACGGCCACCCGATGCGCCCATGTACTCCACGCTCGGCGAAGCGCAGAGACCGTGGCGACACTGCGCGCCGCCACCTCCGCCACCTTGGCCGGCCTTCGATCGCATCGTGCACTGCACGTCCTTATTGCACTGTATCCCCTTCTCCTGGTGTAGCTGCGCGCCGACCGGGAGGTAGCTTTGGCACTGAATATCCTGCATACTGCCATCTTTGCCGTGGCTAGTCACCGAGCTGCTCGATGAGGAGCCCGGCGACGACTTCGTCAGCTGATAGCCGTCCGGGTAGCCGCAGCATTTCATACGGCTGGGCGTGCCGACGTAGCGCATCGAGCGCTGGGAAGAGTGCGCACCCGCCGCCGGCTGGTATTGCGGATAGGGCACCGGCAGACGGTAGTGGAACGCCAGATCGCGTCGCATATACGGATCCTGCGCGGGTAAGGTAGGCAAAGCGGGCAGGGAGGGCAGCGCCGGCAGTGCGGGATACTTCTGCGGCGTGCCGGCGCCCTGGTAGAACTGGTGGTAGGCGCCGCCGCCAGGCACACCATACTCGCCGCCGCCGGATTGCTGGGGCGGCAGCTGCGGCACGTACCGTTCCACCGGCATGTGCGCGTTGGGGGGCACATAGCGCGGCTCGGCATAGCGGCCGCCACCACCGCCGGCGGAGTCACAGCCCGGCGTTAAGCGGTCGCTGGCGTAGTAGCCGCGATGTTGGCCGTAGTACCGATCGGGGTTGGGTGACGTCGACGCATAGCGGTGGGCAGCCTCTTGCTGCTGTTGGCCGTGATGATGGTGGTGGTGATGGTGGTTGTGATACTTGGCAGCTTTGTCATAGCGGTCCAGCGTCTTCGCATAGTTGTCGGTGGGTGACGGAGAGAGTGGCGGTGGTGGGATGAAGCGCGGCTGTTCCGGCTGCTGCGGCGTCGGAGATGGGAACGGCTGCGAGGGGTAACACGCCTCCGGGCTGGGTGGCGTGTGCGTTGGCGAGAGCGGCGGCGGCGGGATGAAGCGGTCGCCGGCAGGCGCAGGCGACGGCGGTTCCATGTAAGGTACTTGAGTAGTTGCGAATTTGAGGTCGGCCTGCTGCTGCGGCGCGGGCACGCCGCCCCCGCTGGCGAAGCGCTCAGGACACGGGATGGGCGGGAAGCGGTCGGCGAACGACATGTACGGCTCCATACGGCTCTGGTGGTGGGTACCGTTGCCGCCGCCACCACCGCTGCCCGCACTCTGGTAGCGTCCAGCAGGTACTGAGCGCTCCTTGTTGTACTTGTAGATCTCTGGCGGGAGCGTCTTGGATCCGTGGTGATGGTAAGCTTCCTCACGTCTGTTACGCTCACGCTCGCGCTCCCGCTCGGTGCTGGGCGTGAAGCGGTCGGAGCAGACGTTCTGCGTTGAAGAGTGCCGTTCATGGCGGTCGTATTTATCCGGTGTGTAGCGGTCCGAGGTGCTGCTCCCGCAGCGCTCCTTGCGTTCGTCAGAGCGGTCGGACCCCAGAGCCAGATACCGCTCCGTCGGCGTGCCGGTACGCGCGTACCGCTCCCGCGCATCGCGCTCCAGCTGCGCGGCAGTCCCGCTGTAGTAGCGGTCCAGCGAGCCCATGCCGCCGCCCGCGCCGACACTCGCCGCGCCCAGGTGCGCACTGCCTTGGTACCGCTCGCGCTCCGCGTATCGTTGGCAGCCGCGTTCGTAGTAGTGCAGCCGCTCCGAGGAGATTGCCGCTTGCTGCACGCCACCGAGCGGATATCGTTCCGATGCGCCGTGGTAACGCTCCCCAGACGGCAGCCGATCGGAATGCGAGCGCTCGGAGGCGAAGCGCGAGAGCTCCGCCGACAGTAGCGTCTTCTCGCCCGCTCCGGCACCGCCATTACTGGAGATCGCGGCGGGCGCGGCTGTCGCGTACCGCGCATCGTTGCTGCCGCCAGCAGCAGGGCAGCCAGCAGGACACGATGCAGCTTGTTGTTGCTGCTGCTGCTGTTGCTGTTGTTGCAGGGTGATCTGTTGTCTCCTTCCATAGTCGTCGTCCGTAGGCATCCTGGTGGCCCCGGGCCCGCTGTCAAGACATCTGTAAACCTCCATTAGTTAGTATTTATTTAGCACCAGCGCAACCATCATCCACGATTACCATAGTATTTGTGGTCAGGCTAGACTAAATTTATGTTTAACCCGCAACATATGTTATATTAACTGTAATTGAGGATGCGAAGATGCGATGCTGAGCAGAGAGTATACATGCGCGTCAGACCGCTGGATTATCGTCATTATAAGATAGGATAGAGTTCTGGAGGGACAACAAATTTTGAGTTTTCACCAGAACCATCTGCAGACATTTTTAATCATACTAAAGGTACAGAAGAAAATATGAAACAGTAACAAAGTGTGATGTAACATTAGTATGACCAAAAAATCTTCAGATCATTGCAAATAGAAGCATTAAATTGCCATCCCTCCAGAACCTATAATGACGTTAGATTGACTAATACAGGGCTTTTCATTTATCCTCGAACATAGGCCAATGCATTGCCCACATGGAACTGCAGGCCTATGTCTCTATGTCCTAAGTAAATGTAACAAGTCGAATAGCGAGCGCATACACCGTACACGTATCCACGAAGCAGAAAAAGGAAAACTCAAAAAACAGATTCGGTGATTGCTCCCAAACAACTGGAACGATTTGAATTTTTCTTCCGAATTCTTCTTGCTAAAAATAATCCGCCGCGTAAATTGTTTTTGCGCGGCCGCCAGAGAGCGCCGTTCACCCCCGCCAGTTTATTCCTGTTTTCTCCCGAACGATGCTTCCGAGAGAAATGCGGATGACGGTAAAACTCGTCAAAAAGTATGCTCTATCATTGTCGAAATTTTCAACTCTATAGCTTTTCGCCTACACTAAGCCAAAAAGTAAAGTTTACAATGTTGGAAATTGAGAAATTATGGAAACGTGAGTAACTATAGGGTTGAAAGCTTTCACAATGATAGAGCATACTTTTTGACGGGTTTTG
>JARJDQ010022797.1:0-10665 GCA_030264215.1 Geostiba sp. GC000077
CCCACTTGCCTTACGCTCATTGGTCCATGCTTATTAGAGCATGCGCAATGGATATTTTTCTAATTAAGGGGTGGTTATGAAATTAAGTTTGTTAAACAAAGACTTGTTTTTGAATTGTACGATTATATTTTTAACCATGAAAGTATAGTTTTGAATGGTAATTTGCTCCGCCCACTTGCCTTACGCTCATTGGTCCATGCTTATTGGAGCATGCGCAATGGATATTTTTATAATTAAGGGGAGGTTATGAAATTAAGTTGGTTAAACAAAGACTTGTTTTTGAATTGTGCGAATATATTTTAAACTATGAAAATATAATTTTACATGGTAACTTGCTCCGCCCACTTGCCTTACGCTCATTGGTCCATGCTTATTGGAGCATGAACAATAGATATTTTTATAGTCCAGGGGTGGTTGTAAAAATGTAATTTCACATAAAATTAAGTTTGTTAAACAAAGACTTTTGTTTGAATTGTACGAATATGTTTTAAACTATGAAAATATAGTTTTACATGGTAACTTGCTCCGCCCACTTGCCTTACGCTCATTGGTCCATGCTTATTGGAGCATGCGCAATGGATATTTTTACAATCCAGGGGTGGCTGTGAAAATTTAATTTGTTAAACAAAGACTTGTTTTTGAATTATGTACGAATATATTTTTAACCGTGAAAGTATAGTTTTGAATGGTAATTTGCTCCGCCCACTTGCCATACGGTCATTGGTCGATGCTTATTGGAGCATGCGCAGTGGATATTTTTATAGTCCATTGGAGATTATTTCCTGCGCATTTCCAACAGAGTTTTAATTATGAAATGCATTCAATGATGAAATGAATTTGTTGTCGATGGCGAGGCACGGAACTAAGCCGGCTTGAAAAGCAGAGGCTTTGCGCAGAAAACCAAATACATTCGCACATTGGCAAACCGTCTCGTTTCGATGCGTGTTCGATGTCCGCCGTCGGCTTGTAATTAATCGCTTTTCTTCGGCATGCTGCTGCTCGCGCTGTATATAATGCCAGTGAGTACTTTGTTCGTTCCGTTTTCAATTTATTCTACAATAAAATCTATCAGCAAAGAACAAAACCGGGGATACAAATTCACACACAAATAAAACGCCAACAAGTCGTATTCTTTGGTGGCTGGCAGAACTATAGGCAGGATGAGCCTTCATTATTTTAAGCAAATGCGAGCACACCACAACTTTCACATTTTGCATTTAAATTATTCGCAGTGTAGAGGAGCGTCGATTGTCTGCGCGCTGCGAGCCGCGAACTGCGCATATCATAACGCAGGATATGAACTAGGATATAGTTGTGAAGACTGTGGATCCTGCGGAATAATTTCAGCATCAAGCCAACCGAACATTTTACACTCGTTGACAAAAAAGAAAACACGGAATAATTTTGTGTAACATGGATTTTCGCTTTGTTTTATGAAAACTTGCCCCGCCCATTTTGCAATGGCCGCCCTGGGTATATATCACCACTAATGGAGACATTACTAAATTACTTTGTCTAAATGCATTTCAGTTACGGTGGATGTGGGCAATTAGCGGTCGATTTTATCGACCTGCTAAACACATGTTAATTGGGGTGTAAGCAGCTCATCGGCTTAGGCGGGCCAGAAACGTCCGGTAATGCCAAGCGCACATCCGGCCTCGCACATGACAGGTGATGACCGAGCCAACCGGCCGGTAACTAACCCCCCCAGCAGCAACATGATGTATCACAGTATCATGATCACATGATATCATGATATCAAACCAGACATCAAACGACCCAAACGCCCATAGAAGTAAAGTGAACTGGAAAGGTCCTTTCAAAGCATGTAAGGACTAATCCATCAATGTGTACGATTAGGCTCATGCATCTTGTCACGACGACATGTTTCGATTAGCTGCGCAAAATAGCAAGACGGCAGTGAGGAAGGGAAAAATCTTAATGTATTCCACTTCCCACCTCCCTCCCTCCACCACTTGGTTACTGCGCAATGCAGCATGTTGTGAGTGTGTGCTGATAACGAGATTGCCCTGGGTGCTAAGGGAGGGCGGGTGGAAAATGGAAGAATGTACTTGCACCATGCAGAATGCAGAATGTGGAAAATGCACCCCGCGTGCATAAATCAACCCGTGGGCGACCACCCCATCACGAAAGTGTATGCATCTAATGTGCATTAACGCAAACTCAACGCCACCGACCGCAGCTCGGTTTACCCACCAAAATTTCCACCCCAAACCTATACCGAAGAAAAACAACCTTTTAGCAAGAGCTTTAGGTCGAAGGTGTTTTTCACTCAAGTCTTCACTTTTTTTGTTCGGTCAGTCGGTCTGTAGCCCTAAGGTGCCTGGGGTATATACAATTAGCACCGGGATTGGGTGCAAGGACGTTCCGTTCGACGTGCGGATAATTTATGACTGTTTGGCAGTGCGTCATGCGTCAGCTGTCAGGGGCGTCAGGAGTCACGTAAAAAACTAAGTGCTTCCAATGTGTTCATACGGTTGGGTGTGGACGGTATGAAGGAGTCGTGAGAAAAATTTAGCGCGCCGGAGATGAGTCCTTCGACATGCCGCACATGCCCGGCGCCTCCACCATTGCACACGCATACTCATACCATTCCATAGGGAGGTATGCCGGGCAAATATTAGAACCGGATAGAAATCGATGGCTCCACACAAAAGCACATATCAATAATATACAGGGTGATACAGAAAAAGTAATAAAATATAAAATTATGCACAAAAACTCATGAAATAGGTTTTGGCATGTTTTGCAACATCCTGTATATTCGCACGTGCCAATCTCGTATGTTGTGAGTCAATAAAAAAGAATTGCCGCGCTGTGGAGGCTCATACATATTAACGCCGAGGGATGGCGGCGGCGAAGTGTTGTTGAGAATTAATTACAGACGCGACCGGATTGAACGAATCGCAATTAAAGTGAATTTCGCCCGCACGCACCGTATGGCAACGAGACGACAGATCCAAAGACAGCTTTACGATGGCGTGGTGGTTCGCCGCGGCGGCGGCGAGGAATGCGAACAACGCCCTTGCAAGCGTGCGCCATGAGAACCGGGATCCGCCCTGATTAACTTCATTGGCAATTAACACACATTAAGTTGAGCGCAAGCAATGATCTTAATCTTGCTCAGCGTACATTTCACTTTGGGCAAATCTTCACTTTGAGTATTCCATAAAATGCCTGTGTGCGATGTGGTTTAGCGTTGATTTGCCCCGCCCACTAAGCCACGCCTATAGGCGTGTACTCATCATCTGATTGGTTAAGTCTTTTAGGCTGCTGTAAATTCGATAAATTCGATGTCACCGTCTTTTTGTGTTGCGGAAAAATAGAAGCAGTAAATACTCGTCCTGCGTCCTTGTGTCCGTTCCTGCCACAGAGGAAAACCGCAATCGCAGGACATCGACTATGGATGCGACACTATCTGCTATCTGGGCTATGGATTGGTTTGTTTCGACATGTTTCCGATCCCGGCGACAAGGACGAAGAATGTCCTTCCAGGCAGCAACAGTGTAGCGACGGCCGGGAAAAGAGGAAAGATAAGCTCTCCCGAATAGGAGACGGGGGATGGTAGTCGGTGGTTGCGATGGTGGAAAGTGCTGCATATTTCAGCGCGATCATTCAAGGGAATCCTTTCAGCGGCTATCTACGCTAGCACGTCCGGTGTGTGCGCGAGTCGAGTCGTTTCGTCCTTCGGAGCTTTCCAAGCTTCCAACTTCCAACTTCCCGTTTGCGAGATATCGAGGTGCAAATGCTTAGAAAACCCCACGACGCGCGCTAAAAAGAAACATTCCACATGGCTGCACACGCAGCATGCGGTGGATCACCCCCTCCACCTTATTATTAGCTTTTACATTACCGACAGGATTTATCGCGAAAAACATTTCCAACCCCTTCATGAAACATCAAGAAAGCAACGCTAAGAGGAAAAGGGAAATTTTCAAGTTGAAGGCACGTATCAGTGCATAAAGAAGATGATAATATCCTTCAACCCCTAAATCGGATGCGCAGACATTAGTCATTATCCACGCCGATTGTTCAGTTTTCGCATGAATTCATAATCAAGATGCTTGTGGATGCTGGCGCGGCGTTGAGAGTTGCAGCCGCCTTAACCTCAAGCTCCAACCCCCAGCAGTTAGCAACAATTAAACTTGTGCCATTAATGTCAAACTGTGCGGCGGAATCAAAGGCGCTCGACTAATTCGCATATCTCGTGAGATCGAGCATCCTCACGCTCGGAAGCACCCCAAAAGGATATCCACACACGCACACAACCCCCGCCGATAATTAACATATTCCAACCGGGGACATGCGACATAATTACATTTTGATACAGAGCTTCAACCAACAAAGAAATATCAAGTAAATATAATGATGTGATGTGTTGTCTATACATGGATCCGTGGAGGTTAGGTTTTGGCTTCGCTTTGGTGCAGAAATTTCGCATTAACATTCGTCGCACGTTTGCAGCACGAGCGCGGAAATAATCACCTTATACACCCCCGCCTCGTCTCGCCTCGCCTCGGTGTAGATAAAGTTGTGCCGAGATGTTGGCGAACGTGAATGTCGCCGGACGATGTGCGCAATGAGGGCAAACGACGCGCCGACGAGATGAAACAATGGAACGACCATCCCCCACCCCCACAGAGCGCTAACTAAATCAATGGGAAAATTGCTTTGTTCTCTTTCTTGGTCGCCCTTGCCACGATCATTTCCACAAACAAAAAGTACAGTTTAAAAATGCCTGCGAAAATACTGCGAGATTATGTCGCACTTGAATGCAAAGTGATTTATTCTCGGATCATTTTTAAGGCGGGCGGATTTAATTTTGTTTGTCGTTTTGAGTCGCTGTGTAAAGATGACGATCGATTTCAGTTGTCAGACGTGCTTTTTGTTACCACTCACAAGGCATTTGGACTTTTTTGCCACTTTGTGGCTTTATTTTTGCCGAAAGGATGTCACAATTCATGCTAAAGGGGATACTTTAACTGGAACAATCCCCAGACTATACAAAAAGCTTCTAGTACAAGAGAAATAGGTTTCTATGTGGAGATAATTCCCACAAAGACGGGGTTTGAATTTTTTTAGTGCTTTGATGGTATATTTTTGACATACTAAAACTCTAGATAAATCTGAGCAAATTTTCATTTTACGAATGTTTTTTGGTGATGTAATTGTTGATTTCTTAATGAATTTGATAACATTTTGTAAATACAATAGCATCGTCGGAAAGTGCATGCAATTTAGCAACTTACCACGATTAGAACTATTTTACAATTATATGAGTTATTGCTCATTGAAAATCGTCAATTATTTTTTCAAAACTATTTTTTGATTCTCTTGCAAATGAGCGGAATGTATTTGATTGTTGTTCTATCTTACATGTACTGTGGAATATATCAAATAAAAGCAAATTTCACGCTCTTTCTAATGATTCTAATTGCATAATTGTGGTTGTTCTCATTTTTGAGTTATTGTGCGTTTAGTAAAGTTTAGTAAAGAAAATCAGTTTTTGTGGAGGCGCCGGGAGTGGATATTTGAGAAAATCAATTCTCTCTTTGTATAAATATCTCATTAGAAATTATGGCGTGTCATTGGTTAAGACGTGAATGTGTGGTGAGAATGTCTTGGAAGATGATTGTGAGGTGCGGTGAGGGTGGCGGCGTTTATGCCGAACGAGATTATCGGATATTGCTTTTTGCGCTCCGATTGCTTCGCGCATGCATGGAGGACGACTTGATGCAATAAGCTTTCATCATAGCGAGCTCTTCCTCGCGTTTTCCACGCATTTTCAATATTCTCCCTATACTGACGATGCGGTATGGTATTATCTCAAAAAATAACAAATGGTTGAAAATCTATCGAAATGTTTTCAACGTTTTCAAATTTACGTGAAATGTGATTGATTTAAATTAGATTGTATAATACATGAGTGCTATGGTGTTCTATCTAAATATTTGTCAAAACTACCCCCTTGATTTGTGTGTCCAGCCGCCATCTGTTAGGTTATGATTCTCCAAGTATATGTTGATTCAGTTCACTGCGGCTTGGAGGCAACTATGTGTGCAAACATTTGGAAAGATCATTTCCAAGTCGGATTAAAAGATAAAGAACGGATCTTTATCACCTTTATACACTGCAAAATATCAAGAAGTAATGTACAGAAAAAAATGGAGTTTACATTTTTTGAATATCATGTTTTTTATGTGGTGCTAATGGCGGCCGGAAACCAATGTTATTCTTATGGGAGTAAGTCGGATTTAAAAAAAAGTGATTGTTTTAAATTAGATTGGATAATAAATGAGTCCTTTGGTGTCCTATCTAAATATTTGTCAAAACTACCCCCTTGATTTGTGTGTCCAGCCACCATCTGTTAGGTTATGATTCTCCAAGTATATGTTGATTCAGTTCACTGCAGCCTGAAGGAAACTATGTGCGCAAACAAGTTCGCAATCTCTTCCGCTCCCCCACCCTTCCAGCAGGCACGGGGTCCAGCGGCCAACTATGTCGACGGCCGTGGTCCGAACGCACAATGAAATCGCCCGACTCACGGAAAACAATGGCTTCAATCACATAATACTTGCGTTCTTCTTTGTTGGGGTTGTTCGCAATGCAATGCGAAACTGGCCATTTCCGAACGCATTGTGCACCAGAAACACAAAATTGGTTTCTTGGCAAAGCGCTTAGTCCGCAAGCACACAGACGTATTGAAATGTAATGAAGGAGCCGCTCAAACCGGAAGTCAATGTTATTCCTATAGAGAAATATATTTTTAAGGCCAAAGTTCAAGATTACCACAAAACTAAAACAAATACATGTGAACATATCCAGGGGCGAGCTGAGCAAGGAAAGTTTCCTCTTGACGAAAACGGAAAAGTTTCCACAAAGCGTGCGCTGGTCGTAATAAAATGTACATAATTCCAATACAAATTTAACACACCGGTACACACGAAGGGATAAGTTTGGGGGTCCTTTTCTTATTTTCTATGTTTCCATCGACGTGTTTTCTTTGCGTCCTTTTGTTGTTGTCTAAAACTTTCCTCCAAAAGGGACAAAAATCCCAGGCCTACAATATAATTACAAAAATCGGCCCAAAGGCCTTTTATAGTGCTTGTGAAGAAAGGACCTTTTCAGAAAAATACGTAGGATCATAAAAATGTAAAGTTTCAAAATTCTGCGATTTCCAACAAAAAATGATTTGAAGAGATTACTACGGCTTATAAATAAATTTCCCCTTGAGGCACGAAAATTCTAATTAAAATCTTCGCGGGATAATTATGAATATGAATACAATAGAAATAATTTGCAGCCAGGCGGAAAAAATTACCATTCATGCATAAATCAAATACATAATGAGATTAAAATTTCCGCTGCGTGAGAATCCGCAAATATGATAACCGGAAAACCACTTTTCCGGCATGCTGGGCAACAACACGACCGCGTGCAGTGTGAATGAAGCGCATGTAATTATGAGAAATAATTAATTTTTTGATTATTCATGAAGCGCGGAAAAGTGTTAAACAGAGCGAAGCCGCTGAACGCTAAGCCGGCGGAGTTAGGACTTTGTTCCGGAGGTCTGGAGGTCGGAATCAAAGTTAAAGTATGAACAAAAACCCCAACGAAATAAATCATTTCATTTCGTACATGTCGAGTTTTCCTTTGAAAGCTTCCAAAACGTATTCAAAACGTAGCTATATCATTATAGCGTTTTTATTGCGTATATCATTTTTTCATTTTCTTTTGTAGCATATTTTTTTGTTGCCCCATATTTTGGTGGCGTTTGATCTTTGTAGGGTTGAACGGCGAATGTTGCTTGCCATCATTTAAAAGGCGCGTCCCGCATCATATCGGTCTTCTGGAGCGATAATAAAAAGCTCGACTGTATAGATTTTCGATGCGCGCGTATTAAGCAATATTTACGATGGTTATGTGCTGAAAATTTCCAATTTCTTATAGGCGACGCCAAAAGGAGGATATGAGGTGCTCTCCGGAACAAATGTGACATGTAATTTGAAAATATTGGATGCGAGGTAATAAAAGTCGAAAGCTTTTTCGGGATGTGCATTATAACATTAAAATGATATCAATGGGCAACGGCAGAATAAATCATGAAAGCAAGTTTGAATTTTGTTCCTTCATGACGCTTTTGATTTAAATTCGCTGCGAACTTGTGAATCGTGAATAATGTTGGCTAGCGATAAAAGACGTGCGTGCAAAAGGAAACACTGCACTTTGCGCCGAAGAAGCCGATAACAAGCGTAACAAGACTATTCGTTCGGACCCGCCGACGCGATAAGCGTCCCGATTCACCCTCTACTTCAGGCCGCATTTAAATACAATTTGCATGACATCTGCACCCCATACTTGCGCGCTGAGAACATTTCCAACTGTTGTAAGGACAATTGTCTGCAATTCACCTCGAGCCACTGCAGCGAGCAGGTCTATTAAATTCATTTTAATCACGATGTAATTTTCGCCCTTTCTAGCCGCAACGCAAGGCTGAAATAAGATGTGTTTTGTCCTCCCTCTTGCGTTTTATGCCCCCGGTTTACTTAGCAGCTTAAGTGGTGATTCCCTACGTCAATAAAATCTCGACGACCGACTGCGATTTTCTTTTTTGTGCTTCCTGCTTGGCGGTAAAATTACGAAAGCCGACTGCGCGGCGTCCGAATGAATGAAAAATAAATTGGAGATTATCCAAAATCGCGCAAAACGAACGCGCGTAATAAAACTAAAGAGGCTCACACAACTTGTGGGGGGGGGGACTGAAGATTTTCCAACCCCTTAGCGGTTGGAGCAATCTTGTTACGCAAATAGTCGATGAATGTGGTCATTTGTTTGCTCGTCGTGCGCCGTTTAAAATACGAGTCTATTATCATCGAAAAGTTTTTCGCGGCGGAAGGAAAAATGCCAGGAAAATGGAATAAATGGAAGCGAGGCGGAATCGAGGACGAAATGAGACGAAACGAGCAGCAAAACCAAAGCGGCAAGCACCAACATTCACCTCGTTGCTGTGCGGAGGGATGGTGGAGGCGCCGGGCACAGGGCATAGAAAGTTATAAGTAATAGCCGGGCTAGGCTGTAAGTAATGCACCTTCGGCGTGCGGTAACTTGGCTCTGGAAAGCTCGACAATTTTTCTCGCGTCGAATCATCCCCCCTGCGAATGCTGGGAAACTGGAAAAATAAAGGCGCCGAACGTGAAAAATCAATTAATCACAATTATACGCCGGCAGTCGTACATTTCGAGCGTAGGAAAATTTGCACAAAACATTGCCGGCTGTTGGAATCAGGTGGGTGGAAAATCGGAAAAGCGTTGAAATAAAAACCCACCCGAAAAGCAGGAAAACGAAGTTATTCATAATTTAATTACTCGATTTACAATGAATTGTTTTGCTTTATATGTTTTCGTGCTTTTGGGGTGTTGAATGGCGAAGGCGCTGGGATTAAAGGTAAACGCCACCATTCATTATGATGATTGAGGGCTGTTACACGCGCGACACACACGACCGGAAATCTGTAAAACAAATTGCCCCGCCGAATGCATTATGGCATTACGACGGAATCTGATAACAAACCGACGGCGTTCTACGCTTGTACGCCTCCGGTTGATAATGCTGATAACGGATATTATAAAACGTGTTCAGCGTCAGGTGTAGTTAAGGGTTGCTTGTGCGGGTGACATTATGCCGGAGTGTTGGCGGTTCGATAACGCCGGCATCGTCACGCCATGCCGCCCTCCGGTGGACACCGCATATCCACCCTCAGAGCAGCATTACGGCATTAAAACTGGTTAAGAGTTTCAATTAACATAAGCGCTTTAATTGCACAAGATGTAATCGGTAATTGAACGGGTTGCGCCAGCAGGGCGATCCTGTTGTCTCCACGAAGGGGATGGAAGATCCAGCAGCATATGCTGAGGAGTTTAAAAATAGCGTATGTAAAAGTAAGTGTGCATGACGATGGTGATGACGCTTGCAATGATGACCGCATTGTGGTAGTTGTGCGAGGGTGTGGTGGTAGTAGCTTATCTTGCAATTGCGCTCCGCAAATAATGCAGCGGCGGCGTCGTAAAGCGTTTCAGCGCTCTAGTACTCTGTCCTCCCCACCATTATTCACTCCAGCGCACTACTTCACTTTCTCAATCTTGGAACTATTCCGTGTGCCATCTTCAGTATCCACACAAACTTTCCAAAACATCAGAAGGCAGAAACTTTGCGACGCATCGCGCCATAAACTCTACATTAGACATATCATCATGAAACTCAAATATAGCGGTACGCTTCTCTATTTGGAAATATAATTTCCAAGTCGGATTAAAAGATGACAAACTGATCTTTATCAAATTTTTACACAGCAAAATATCAAGAAGTAATGAAAACTATAATATAGAGTTTAAATTTTTTTAATATCAAGTTTTTTACGTGGTGCTGATGGCGGCCGGAAACCAATGTTATTCTTATGGAAGTAAACATTAACTACGATTCCATAGCGCAGAAATGTAGAAAAAGAGGAATTTTTGTCATGTGAATGACTGAATGAGTAGATGTCTAGCTGGTGGTCTAATTAAATCAGACAAAGGACTGCGTCTGCCTTGCCGCTGCCACTGCCGCCGTCAACGCCGCCTCCATGCACAACTCTCCTCCACACCA
>JARJDQ010022800.1:0-25528 GCA_030264215.1 Geostiba sp. GC000077
GAGTGGACGGCGTAAGTACGGCGTAAACTGTCAAAACAATATTGAAATTATTGTTGTAACAATTATTTAAAAAATGATTTGATTGCTTACGCCGTACTTACGCCGTCCATTCTGGTTCAGCCTTTAGTGTTTAACCTACCGTGTGGTTCTTAAAGCTGGGCTATGACAATGTTAATTCGCATTAAAGGCATTCTGCTTAAACATTCTGCTTAAACTACTCCAGATATTATATTGAATTTAGGCTCATTAAATACTAGTAGAGATGTGGATACGTTTCAGTTTCAATTTCATGAAATTTCGGAAAAGTAATTTAAGTGAAACGCAAGATTGAAAGTTTCGTTTCAATGGCCGCAAATTTAAATTCTCTCAATTTTTATCTTATTTTTGTCCAAATCGATTGGCAAACATGCACATTTGCATGGACAATTAGCGTATTTATTTCATATTATGTTAATATTGGTTTATTTTTAAACTTTTAGTTGTTAGAAGTTATATTTAATAATAATTATCGATTTTACTTAGTTGTTGAACTATTTTACTATAAATAGCAAATATTTTAGTGTAAGCTGTCCGATTGTAACTTATAATTATGTTTTAACTTATATTTATAATTCTGTCATTGTTTAATCCACTAGTAATATTGTACAACAATGGTAGAACAGCAGTTACAATCGGACAGCATACTATAAACGCAGTATATTACATAATTTGAAAATCTCGCGTTTTTTAAATTTCATTTTCTGAAATTTCAAATGTGATACTTGTGATGTGGATTTCAATGAAAGATATGAATCTTTCATAAGTTTCACATTTGAAATTTCAATAAAATTTATGTTCCATTTGTGAAAATAAAATTTAAAAAGCGCGGGATTTTCAAGTTATTTAATATACTGGCCAGTCACTAACAAAAAGATCATCACAAAACGCACAAGTTAATCTTTCGTAAAATTGATATTTGGTGGTTGGAGAAAAAGCAGGTGGAAAGCTGGAAAGTACCCTCCACGCTCATATTTTTGCTTAGCTCACCCGCTTTCCAGGTTTCGCGCCGCAAACGACACTCGTGGGTAATGCCTGGTTTACACTTGCAACAAATCTGTTTATTGCGGCGGAAAATCATAGATATTTTCCGAACGCGTGCTCGTTCTTCAAGTTTCTTTGCAAATTCCGATAGTCAAGAAGGTGCTGCTCGTTGCAACCCTCTTAGACTCTCAGAGGCTCCGATCTATCAATGTTAAGCCGGGTTTACACTTGTAACAAATCTGCTAGAGTTACATGTAACATTTGTATATCTGACCCTCTGAGAGAGTTGCGACAAAGTGCATATTAAAAAGCGTCTTTTCGGCTATCCGAATCCGAAAAGAAACTTTAAAAAAGATCACGCGTTCGGAAGATATTCAGGTTTTTACTTTACACTTCCCACCTTAGCCACACAAATTACTATGAGGCATTCTAACATGACGTCATTATAGGTTAGAGTCATGGAGGGCAAACAAAAGGTGACTTCAGAATTAGAATAATCTGAAGAGTTTTTGATCATTATAATGTGACGAAACATATTGTTTGTTTCCCATATTTTTCATTACATCATATTAGTGATTAGAATGAGCTAAAACTCTTTAGATCATTATAATTCTGAAGTCACGTGATTAGAATGCCTTATATACCAATCCACGCCAGCTGTTTCCAGCCCACCGTGAGATTTGCTTTCTTTCTCACACACCCTCTCGTCAGCAGAGTCCGTTTCAGTTTGTTAGCCCACCATTTCCGGTGTTTCCAACCTCAAACTTTAAAAGTGACATAAGCGTGGATTGCTATATTGCATGGCATTGCAAGTTGCAACGCCGGGTACGCTAGTATAGCTGGGAATAAAATAAATTATTCTCATATGTTATTTATGTTATAGATTCTGAAAAGGAATATGCTAAGTTAAGTTCAATTATAAACATAAATGTATTCGTTTTCACAGCGTTGATCCGTACGCTCAAGATAGCATCGATTTGTTGCACAGATGCGGGATACAATTCAAGAGACATGAGACCGAAGGTATTGATCCCCTCTATTTTGCGGAGCTGCTAATTTCCTCCGGCATCGCACTCAGCGATGAGATAACATGGCTGTCCTTCCACTCAGTCTTCGACTTTGGGTACTTGCTCAAGATACTACTGAACATGAACTTGCCGCCGGCAGAGGTAGACTTTTTCGCTCACATGAAACAATATTTTCCTCGTTTCTATGACATTAAGGTACGAATACGTAGATGGTTCTTAATAACAATCGTTATGTAATATGTAAACAAACGACCGTACGTCGTAACCTCGAAACATTTGCATTCAACGCCGGGTTAGCAAATGTCAGACACCGTCAAATACGACGTACGTTCGTTTGTTTACCTATTACACAATGATAATTATTAACGTTTCTAATAATTATTATCCTGTCCACAGCGCACAACAACAATAAGAATCAGCACGCATAACGAGCGCGGTTGATGTAGAAATTGATTAGGAAATACATAAACTCTACACGCAGAACCAGGTTTATAATATCTATTAGGCATTCCAACGTGACGTCACTATAGGTTAGAGAGGTGGAGGGTAAACAAAAAGTGACTTCAGAATTACATTAATTGAAGGGTTTTTAGTTCATTGTAATGTGACGAAAGATATTGTTTGTTTCCCATATTTTCTTTCGTCCCATTAGAATGATCTATATAACACTATTCAGATCACCTTTTGTCTTTTGTTTACCCACCATGACTCTAATCTCAATTAGGCGTTTTGACAGCGTGATTAGAATGCCTAATAGCTTCCCGGCATTAACGCTAAATTTAAGTTAGGCGATTATTCGCACTTTTTTTTCCGAATTTGCGGATAATCGACACGTGGTATGATTCATTTATTAATTCTAAGACGAAAATCTTAATTCAGAAATGTTCAAACTTTCTTCGTTTGTTCACACGAGTCGTCAAAGTAATTTTTAGGTTAGAAATATGCATAATTACAAATGTATTTTTCGTTAAACACTTCTGCAAACTTAGTTTTCTCTGAATTAACATCTTACCAGAATTATTAATTTTTTGTAAACATATTGTTTATTTGAATACGTGAATGGATACATTTTTAAATTTTGAGTGTTTGACATGTTTCGGCCAGAGGCCATCGTCTGAAACTTTTGTAAACTTTGATTTAAATTAATTTGAATTAATTCAATTCAAAGTTTGAAAGTGTAATCCATTCTGGTTAGATCTATTTTAAGAGAAAACTGACTTTGCACAAGTGTTCAATTTTTAACAGCTGCTGTGGAACGTAAAAAATGTTATGCATATTTGTAACCTAAAAATCGCAACTTTGATGACCTCGTGTGACCAACGAAGAGAGTTGTGAACATTTTTGTATTAAGATTGTCGGCTTAGAATTAATCAAAGAATCGTGCCACGTATGGATTATCCGCCCATTCGTTTACACCCAGTATATATTATTTTTTTCTTTTCAATAGAGTTTATGCATTAATAAATTCCATTTATTTGTTGTGCAAGTCACAATTTTTTTAACCTTCGGTCAGAGTTAACCAGTTGGTAACTATGGTAACCAAGAATAGTAGTAATGGTAACGATTCTTGGTAACAATGGTTAACTATTGGTTAACTTAACTAACGTTTTACACTTAAACCCATCACAAACTTGTATTTTTATTGCAGTACTTGATGAAAGCCTTCAAGAACGTTCAGGGCGGCTTAGAGGAGGTGGCCGCCTGTCTGCAGATCGAGCGATTGGGATGTCAACATCAAGCTGGGTCCGACTCCCTGTTAACCGGTCGCGTCTTTTTCAGGATCAAGGAGGTATGCGTACAATTTTTAATGCTCTTCAACTGTTGATAAAAATTTTTATGCAATTCCAGCTTTTCGAGAAGCACAATATGGACGAGACTAAGCATGTGTGCCGTCTGTATGGAATGGATCCGCCAGGTGACTGCGACAAGACAATCGGCGATTCCGCTAAGATCGCCGATCTTTCCTTGATGGGGCTGCACCTATAAGCACAAACAAATCTGCCACCATTTTTTTTTATCCCACTGATTGAACTTTGATTCCCAGACCTACACTTTGTTCACCATTATTTTCTGTAATAGTGTAACTATTGAATTCATAAGAAAAACAAAATGTAAGGATAAAATAAACTACAAGCAGATTAACTAAAACGCTTATATTATTTGCCGCGTTATGTTACGATAATAATAAATACAACTAAATTAACTTACAGAAACACTTCATTGCATCCCGAAAATTCATTTCGTTGACGAACAAAACGTACGATTGCAAAAAAAAATCATAATAAAGACCAGAATACATTAACGTTTGCGTTATTATATAAATTATGATAAAACAATGTTATATATTTATATTTACAAAGAAAACATTTACTTTTTACGTTACTTATTAGAGAGTTGGTGCAAGTACGATAAAACTTTCTTGCACATGCTCGACGTTTCCGCCGTGAAACGAGACTTTCGAAAAAAGTTTAATCGCGCTCGACATATCATCATCTATGGCCGATTTTTGGGAATACTTAATAAGTACACAACATTACGTACAATTTGTTAAAACGATAATTAAGGCACATAAAATTACAACGATCCCTCCGGGAACGGTTGCTACAAGGACTCGAAACCAGATATGTCGCTCCCCTGCAAAAAGCAAAAGTCTGATTGTATTGAAATGTAGGCATTTTGAATGTGCGAACGTACCCTATCAGGCTTGTACAGATGAGTATGGGGAAGCAAGAACGTTGATCCCAAGTCCCTCTCCGCCATAGTATTGGCTTCCTGTAAGTGGAATTCAAATATTAATGAACATAACAACATTGCGGGACATCCTGGACACCTAGACTACGTACGTCGTGATTGTGTTGCGACGATTTTGTGTCGTAATCATGTTTAAATGACTTCATAGGCACTTGAATTGTAGCCTCGTCGTAGGAGCGTGATTCGGAAATCGTTCTAAAATTAATTCAATGAATTAGGTATTATTTATTATTAGATATTTTTTACACCCTGTATATGTATGTAATATACAGGGTGTAAATGAATTCGCGGATAATCTACACATGGTGCGATGCCTTGATTAATTCAAAGTAGGAAATCTTAACACAAAAATGTTCAACTCTCTTAGTTTGGTCACACGAGGCCATCAAAGTTCCAATTTTTAGGTTACAAATATGCGTAATAACAAAATTCTTTTTCGTTGCACAGTAGCTGTTTTAAAAATCGAACACTTTTGCAAAGTCAGTTTTCTTCTAAATAGCATTTAACCCAAATGCTTTAAAACTCTGAATTTAATTAATTGAAATTAATTTAAGTCAAAGTTTACAAAAAAAAACATTCTGGTTAGAAATATATCATAAAATAATGAAACTTTGATGACCTCGTGTGACCAAACTAAGAGAGTTTGAATATTTTTGCATTTAGATTTTCTATTCAGAATAAATGAATGAATCGTGTCACGTATACAGGGTGTCTCAATTTGGGTAGTCACTGCCGATATCTCGAAATCTAGCAGGTGTACAGGATTTTTTTTCGGATGCCTAGTAAAAAAGATTATTGAAAATTTGCAATAAATTTAACGGTTCTCGAGTTATACATCAAAAACCACGACCATCATTAAAGCGTTGTAACTCGAAAAGTATTGGAGAAAACTTCTTTTGGTTTTCATGAAATAGTAATGGATTTATTCAGGGAACATTATGCCATCAGATCCAATTTTCCGAACGAGAAAAAAAAATTAGCTTTTCAACGATATGAAACATGGTTATGTTCTAAGATTTTCTGATACGGAAAACCGGAAAACGGAAAAGTATTAATAATTTCTCAGTTTTACGCAATTTCTTCGACACATGTGTAGGTTACCACTTATTAATAAGTATTCCTTCGTTTATGAACACAAGTATCCATTATTTTGTGATTTCATAAATTCAATTTCAGTAAACTTAAACGTAAACTTGACAACGGTGTTGCTTTCAATAAATTGTTCAACATTTTCTCCGAACTACAAGCTTTGAAATAGAGATGGTGCATGCAATGCATTTAATTTAATGTAATTATTCAAACTATGCCTTCTACGTTTTAAGATTAAAAATTGATTAATTAATGGTCATATCACAATATAAATGATTTTGTAAAAATTTAAGATTGAAATCAAAAAGATTGGAGGCTTAAAAATTTCAAAATATTTTCAAAATTCGTTGCTTATGCCATCTGTATTTCAAAGTTTGTAATTCGAAGACTTTTTGGACAATTTACTGAAAGCAACATTGTTGTCACGTTTACGTTCAAGTTTACCGTCAAAATTTAACGGAAATCATAAAATTTATAAAATCATCAAAATAATGGATACTTGTTTTATTGCAAATTTCCAGAAACCTTTTTGACTAGGCATTAAATTCTGAACAAGTTTCATCCGAAAAAAAATTCTGTACACCTGCTAGTTTTCGAGATATCGGGAGTGACTACCAAAATTGAGACACGCTGTACTAGATTATCCGTCAATTCATTTACATCCTGTATAATGTAAACTGCATGAATAGCAGAGATAATTACTGAATACGTGGCGTGATATCCAGCCAATTCTCCACGACGTCGTCATCGGTATCGGCGGTGTCTGCGATGGACTTGCCCATGGTGTTGAATTGCGAGTGCGTGCCGGTGCTGGATCGCTGGTCCGCACTGATCTTCTGAATGAGCGTGGCGTTCTCGCTGCGATCCGCCTCGGTGCCGCAGGTGGTGGCGATCGTCGCCAGCGTGCCCATGTTGTTCACGCCCACCGTCGCGGAGACCTCAAAACCCGCCGACACTAAGGCGCCGGAGGTTTTCCTGGAGTTCGGCCCGTCCCTGTAACAGAGGTCGCTGTTCTTGCCGTGTTGGCGCTGTTCGGTCTTGTTGGGCGACGGTCCCGCGTCCAGATAGCTGAGCAGTTTCGCCTCGTTGCTGCTGGCTGCCGAGTTCTTGCGCTTATCGAACGTAGTGAGGTTGTTGCTGGAGCCGCCGTATTGCGGATTCGGCGCTGGGTGATATTTAGCTCTCGGAATCATAACGGTGAGCGATCGGTCTTTCTGATCCGCATACACGATGGACGGTTCTCGGTCGTCCTTCGCTCGCGCAGCATTACTCTTCGGTACCTTTTTGTTGGCTTTCTGCACAACGTACGGCAGTGTGTCCGAACCCGATTCGGAGCTGGTGTCCTGAATCATTGCACGACGATCGATGGTACCGCGTCGAGGCTGGGGAAGGAACGCCATTCCGCTGCCAGCTACCACGTGTTGCGGCTTCTTCCTGGCGCATGTTATAATAATGCAAATCAGCAATAACGTTAATAAAATGGCGCCCAACGTGACTAATCCAATCAGCAGGACCTTCAAGTTAACCTGGCAATTCTCCCCAGCGTACCATTGGAAGCACTCGCACAATATTCGGTCGTCACTGCGCGTGTAGCAGGTGCCGTGATAATGGCACTTGGCGCAACCTACTAGTTCAGCCGAGCAGATCCTTCCCGGATACAGGATGTTCTCAGACAAATCTGCGTATCCCTCTCGGCAACTGCAGGTGTAAGTCCCACGCAAGTTGAAGCACTGCGCAAACTCTGAACAGTCATGGTATTGCACATCTGAACATTCGTTGAAGTCATCGGCGTCCAGTCGTTCCAAAACTCCTCGAGACGCGAAGAGCTCAGTTCCACCCAGGCTGTAGTTATTATTCCGCAGATACTTTTTAAATACCTCTTTCAGGCGCGATTCGTCGGTGTTCTCCGACAATTGTAGATTGAATGTGTTGTAAACGCCTTGCGTCTCTTCTTCAATTGGCTCGAAAGTCTGAATGGCAACCCCATGATAGATATCTCGAAGATCCGATTGCATAAGCAACCGATCAAGTCCTTCATGCGTCACTCTTGCCAGTTTGGAGAATGTTGGTGTAGTGTCATTAGCCAAAGAGTCGTTATAACTGAGTAGATTGTTTCCTTGGCGTTCTAATCCAATTTTTAAAGTATATGTATAAGTCGCTAAAAAAAGAATTATTATTAGACTGCACAGTGTTCAAATCATTAGAAACAACTTACGTTTGCATGGCCTATCAGGGAACATTCTGGCAAATCCTGGCCGACATAAACATCTCATCAATCCATCCACACGCTGGCATAATTCATTTCGTGACGGTTTACACTCTGGTGAGCATTTGTCGGGCAATATTTCCAAGCTCGGCGGTGGTTGAATCAATATGCCTCCAAGCAACACTCGATTCACCTCGTTGGTGTTGATCATCTCGTCGCGCTGTTGCGTCTCTCGGTTGTTCTCTTCCTTGACATTCGTTGCCGGTTGCTTTGGAATTTTAATTACACTGCCTTGATTCTTATCATTCATCACGACGAAGAATGTATCGCCTTCGTCATCTTGATCGGCGTTGTCATTTTTATTGGTTTGTGCAACATGCAAATCATCCTCAATGTCGTGGTCATCGATAATAAACTCTTCAAGGCCATCCTTGGAATCTGTGTTGGTACCATCGACGACAATTGTTGGCTCAATCTCACTTGAGTGCACCAGAGTAGGCATAACAGGGTAACCTTCGTGGTATCCACTTTCTTCCAATAAACCGGTGGTGTGAAGAACTGTTGTCGGACTTACAGTGATTGTTTCCGCGATGGTGGTAGGCTTCACCAATGTGTGGAACTCAGTAACTGTATCCACAATGGTAAGCTTCTCAGTCTTAGTCACCAGAATGGTCATTGTCGATGGTGGACCATCTTGGGAATTAACAATGGTTGTTTTTGTTATAGTCACGGTGGAAGTTTTCGTATGAGTTACATAGCGAGTAGGTAGCATGATTGTCGTGGTGCCATTTCGGTGAATCGGTCGTTTGAAGATAGATGTAACAATACGGCGTCGATGTGTCGACGGGGTAGGGTCAATAATTTTCACTTCATTGCCAGAGTGGTGAGTTTGATGAGGGGCTAATGGAGTAGCCACGTGCCGAGTGAACTCCAATTCCACAGTTTCCACCGTACCGGTTGGCAATGGCGGCGTATGATCAGGCACATCCGACTCGATTGGAATTCCAGTTTCCTGAGACTCCAAATCATTCGAATGCGATTCAGTTGTTATTTCGGGCAATGCTGCTACAGATTCAGTTCTACTGAAAGGTGATGTGGATTCTGTTCTACGCTTAATATCAAAATATTTAGATGTGCTCCGCAAGATACTGCCAGAATTCGATGTTGCAACACTCTCGCTGGTTGTGGACACAGTTGGTCGACGCTGCCTGTTGATATCAAAATAGTTAATTCTATTCGTACCATAATGATAATTAGTTCCAATAGCAGAAATTGGATTGGTTGAAGTTGTAACGTCTTGCCCATTACTACTGATATTCCTAAGCGTATTGCTTGGATAGGTTTGGACATTCACATAAGGTCTCGTCGTGGGAATCTGACTGCTACTCGTCGTGGTCCTTCTATGACTAGGACGTCTTGTTGTAGGCCTTCGAAGACGTGGAGATTGCGTTGTAGCTGGTAATTCAAACATGTATGTTGATGGTTTGGATGTTCCGCGACTCGTTGATATCTTTGGAATATCAATCTCCATCGAGTAGGTTGGTTTGTATGTTGGTTTGAATGTCAAATTTTGGTATGTGACTGTTTCAGCTAATGGAGAGGCAGATAAAATATGCGGGGGAATCTGTAGTGTCGGTGGCTGAACAGGTGGTGGTGGACTCATACCCATGACTATTTCATTCTTGGGTGCCATTGTTGTTGGCTTCGTGTACGACGGAAGTGTGGGCGGTATTCTTACCACTTCAATCTTGGGCGGGTTCAGCTCAATATCCGGCATCTTCGCAGGAACTTCCAGGCCTACAATTGTTTCTTCTGGTGGGGGCTTCATTACGGAAATGTCTAGTGGTTTATTTCCTCTTGTATTGTTCGCTATTCCAAGTGAACCAAACGTATCTTGATGTAGCAATAGGTTGAAGTCCGAGTTGATTTTCTGCACCTCACCAATGTTGAGCTGCAAACTATCCTGGTTCGTGATTGGCTTCTTCGTTGTAGCCCTCGTCGTTGTTGTCGTGCTTGTTGTGGTGGTCGAGGTGGTGGTCCTACGTCTGTTCGGAATATCGTGTGAGTCGAATAAGAACACACCGTTTGGTTTTGTATCAGTATTAAGCTTTTTATACGGCTCTTCCGTTTGTGATGTCGGACCAGGTTGGATGTGGATGTTTGGATGGAGTGTGTTCGTATTAACTCGTTGATGATCAATTGGGAGCGATGTAACTCTAGGCACTAAGGTGAATCTTTGATTGATTCGATTCAAATACTCGTTTCTTTCGGTTGTACTAGAAACGTATACTGGACCACTGTGCTTATTAGTCGGTGGCCGCGGATGGATTCTATGTTGCTTGTTGTGCTGATCATTTCCAAACACATTCGCATAAATATTCGGACTTCCGGATTGAACAATGACATTAGACTCTTGGTGATTTATCTGGTTGGACTGTTGGTTTTCCGGTCGCACAACGGGATTGTTAAATGGTCTCGGTTGTTTAATATGCTGCTTGTACGCTAAAATTTCATTCTCATGCGGAATATGATTGTAAGCATTTTCGCTAGTAGGCTCGGAGATTGTTATGCCCGAAGATGATGCGTTCTCCTTCACCACTTCGAAAGGCACCTGATCAGGCGTAAGTGGTCGACTATTTGATTCCTGTATAACTTCCCCGGCGTCACTGATATAATCTTCATTACTATCCAGATCTATTTGATTGATTTGCGGATGCACTGGGTGCAATTTGGATTGCTCCTTGTAATAAGCATCTTGTGACGGATTTGGTCGCGGTGGGCTTATGTAATCCGAGAGTCCACCCGTTGGCCTGTTTTGTTCAGGAATTGATGGTCTGTAGCTTAGGGGTGGTGGTCGTTGAGGATATTTGGGTCGATGCGGCCTCCGGAAATCGTTGGATGTTCCCGGCAAGTGTTGATTAAACATTTGCGGCGGCTCCACTGACGGTTTGTGTTGATGCATTACATGATCATGTGGTTTACCTGGATACCTCAGTATATCAGATGGTCTGTTTGGACGTGGTTCAGTTGGTCTAGGAATAGATTCAATCGGTCGTCCATGGTCGTGCAAATAATGTGGTGGCGAAGAGGGGTGGTCTATTGGGCGTGGACGATCAATTGGACGTGGGTGCTCATTGGGTCGAGGATATTCCTGGGGCTTTGGAAAGTATTCCTGCTGCTTTTGATAGTCGCCATGTGGCCTGGGTGGTACGCCTCGAATATCCGGTCTATGATTATGATCAATGGGACGTGCCGCATGTGGACCGTAGTTGCCTTCCGGTTTGAAGCTTTCCAATGGTCGCGCAGGCCTTCCATCAACGGCATTCACAATACCTTCGTGTTTGATGATATGAGCGTTGAATTCGTTACCTTGCTGCACCATGCCAAAAGATATTGGCGGTACGTTCACATTGATATCGTGATGGTTCACATGCGAATCAACATGCACGCCGTTAACGTAGTCTAAGTTGGGTTTCGACGGTCTAATGTCCACTTGCCTAAAATCCAAGGGAATCGAGTGTGGTTTGATATTTATCGCATGTGTTCCCACTTTGATAACGCCTCCCACCTCCTTCTGATTGGGTTGACCATTGTAAACTGAAGCCAATATTGGCACGCCATTGCTGAAGTTTTCAATGGCAGAAAATTCTGGTTCTGGATATGGCGAAGGATCATCAAAATAATGCCCATTAATGTGTGGCTCTGTGGATCCTCCATAAATCAATGCAGTTGTTCTGTTATGAGGAATGTTTACAAAAGCCACCTGAGATGGTTGAATATTTACCAACAATGGCTGTCCCGTTGACCGTTCAATTACTTCCGGTAGTACAATTTGTTCATTGTGCGAAGATTCTAAGGCATAATTTGGAAAGCTTCCGATTGGTGAAGCTACAATTAAACCGTCCTCGGTGTATCGGTTGCCATCATCTTGAACACGTATTTCCAATCGGTGCTTGGGTTGGTTGGTGTTCAAATAGAACTGTTCATTAATGGGAATGGTGATCTGTTCCCTTCCTGCTTCATGTTTATTGAGTCGTACTGCATTTTGGGCGCGCACGGGAATCTTCTGTACGGGCGGCGGTGGCGGTCCAACATAATCATCCTTGTTTGGTACGTGAATGATAGGATGACTTGCGGCTGCAGCCTGTTGGTCGCTCTGGCGCTTGGGCCACGATTTTGCAGGCACTGGCGGCGGCTTCATGCCTTGAATATCAAGCGGTAAAGCTGTCGCTAAGTCGGGATGATTCAAC
The DNA here is from genome assembly GCA_030264215.1 of Geostiba sp. GC000077. Lineage (NCBI taxonomy): Eukaryota > Metazoa > Arthropoda > Insecta > Coleoptera > Staphylinidae > Geostiba > Geostiba sp. GC000077. The sequence continues at coordinate 12,345 of JARJDQ010022800.1, forward strand.
GGAATCGCCGGGATTCTAGGCCCCACTCTACCTGGTTTCCCAACGATAACATCGGAATTCGCGGTGATTACCTCACCGGGACTAATCGGTATGCCTCCATTAAGTAGAGGACTTTCGTGCGTCGGTTTGCTGACGATGTCTTTCTTCTCCTCCTCCCAGTGATTAAGCGCTGGAAGATTTTGGCTCTCTGCTGTTTCGATATCGGCTAGACCTCCTACGGGAATATAGATCGGCGATCTATTCTGCACTTCGTTCGAGAATTCAGGCTCGGCTGGAATTGGCTTCATGTTTCCAGATTCGTTCGACTTGCTCTTAAGATTGTTTTGAATCAAACCGGCCATTGCGTTTAGGACAGGCCTAAGCGCTTGGATATTGATGGATCCCAGAAGATTCGAGACTGGCGATGCAGTTGGTGCAGGTTTAGGCACCACCTTCACCGGCTTCTTATCTTGTTCCATTTCAATATCGGGCTGCTTCTCGTACTGCGATGTACTGCTGCTCACATGTGCTTGAGTGGGCTTTGTGGCATTAATCGAAGTTTTTCTCTTTGCGGCGGTTTTGCGCTTCGATGAAGAGGTCGTGGTGGATTTCTTAACGATTTCTGAACTCAGCAGAGAGCTCAACGCGTTTTTTGACTGCGTTTTGGACACTTTCCCTAGAGAGGGGGTGCTATGCTTTGACGTTGGTTGAGCGAAAGGATCATCAAATTCGTCAACGAATATAATTGTCGAACCAGTGACAATACTCGGATTGGAACTTTCAATTTCGGGCGATGCGGGTGATAAATCGGGTTTCTTTGTCTTCTCAATGGTCGGGAAAACCTTGGACGGTTTTATTTTATCCTTATCCTTAGTTCCGACCGTTATTTCAATTTTCTGCCCATCGCTAAGCGTAGCGTTCTTGGTGACTGTGCTACCGCCACTTTCTTTGATCTCTTTCTTTAATGAATGCAAGTATTTTCGATCCAACAATGATGGTTCAATCACTTCAGTGACGATATTTTCTACTACTTTCGAATGCGAGCTAATTATCGTTGCAGTATCATCCCCGTCATCCTGAAGCATTGTGGTGAAATACGTAAATGTTGTGAGATAAGTTTTGGTTGCAATTATGTTCAAATTAGCTAGTTCGGATTCTAATTTATTCTTTTTCTTATTGCCATCTTTGTTAATTGGAGATGTATTAATCACACTCGGTTTGCTTTTCTTTTTCGGATGAAGGAACAGCTTCTCGGTAACCACATCCTTCGAAGTGGAAACGCTTGTATTAACAACTGTAGCTGTGCCATCAACCAGCGTATTGTAATAAGTGTATGTCAGGAAGTAAGTTTTCACGACATCGGTCGTGGTATATTCATTAGTCTTATCATCGTTTTCGTCAAAATCTAGTGCGATGTACGAGGTCATGACTGAGGTCCCTTTGGGCGGTATCGACTCAGTAATGACGACTTGTGTAACAATTTCATTGGTGCGAATTACTTTCGAGACTTTGCCCTCGTATAAAGTTTTCTCCAGAGCAATGGTGCTGTAATATGTGTTGGTGTCTTTCACCGCGGATGCCTTGTCGTTGGGTTGGAAGAGTGATAGGTAGTCATCAGGAGCAGTCACCGTGTTAGACACAACACGCTTTGATGTCACGACTAAAGGTTGCTCTCCGTCCAAGATGGTGTTCAGGTATGTATAAGTTGTGACAAATGTCCCAACCGCCAGATTTGGATACTAAAATAATGACTTATTAATGATCTCGATGATGGTAAATAATGCAAGAATAATCTTACCTGAGTAAGAGTGATGCCCATTGTAGGAGTCGGCAGGATTTTGCCCGTGCTGCCTGTGTTGCGTTCTTCGGTGGCGACGTTCGATACGACCTGCTCGTGACTAGATACGGTGGTGGTGCCGTTCTCCAAGTACGTCGTGAGGTATGTGAATGTTGTGAGGCAGGTCTTCGTTACGAACTGATTTGGATACAACGACGAGGATAAGCTTTCAATCTAAGTATCAATATGTACATTAAGAATTTGGGACTGCTACATAGGACACTTGGAACTTGTGACATACCTTTGATGCTTCTTGAGGTAATACCATCATCATATTATTAGTAAGTGTGCTTGGTTTGAGCGTTACTGCCTTGTAAATCGAGCTGGGAAGCACTCGCTTAACATCTGGTTCACCTGGCAGGGTGGTTTTATCTCCAGCTACGATTACTTCGACTCCGTTGGACATGACTCGCGTTGCCAAATTGTACCTCGCTTCCTCCATTCCTCTCGCAACTGTTCGACATAAAGGCAAAAACATATTAAATAATGCCAACATTGAACCAAGACCATTTGAAATACATGCTAGATAATACAACAAGAATTTATTTACAATTATGTACACAATGTACATCTGTACAGAATTCAATTTTGAAATTGATTGTAATAAATATACAAAAGATTTGGTCCACACGAATGTGGGACTCACCTGGGTAAGACTCAAGTTGTGGGGATGCCGTCGAGGATGGGTTTAGTTGAGTCATTGGTGTGAAAGGTAACAACGATTCGGTCGCGTCCAAGTCCAAGAGCGTCAGTGTCGTGTACTTGGTCGTTGTGTCTGTCACAGTCAGCGTCTTCGTGTGCGGTTTTACTTCGGTCGTGGAAGTGACGATTTGCTCGTCTCCATTCACGCGTGTGACAACGAACGTATACGTGCGCAACTTACTGGACAATGTCGTTTTGATGTGAGTCTCAATGGTGGAGAGAACGGTTGTTTTCAGAAGCAGAATGGGAGCGTCTAGTGATTCGGAGAGTTCGGGAAAGAAGGGTTCGTAATCTGGCAAGGGTTGGCTTGTGACTTCGTCATACATCTCGAGCGCTTCTTCGCGATCTGCATCCACAGTTTTCGCAAGCGCTGAAAGATTTTCCTCGTTTATTTCAAAGTCTAGAGATGCCAGTTCAGAATAATCCTCCGTTGATATAGCATTCTCACTGGATGTCTCTTCATAATCTTCCGTAGGATCTTCATTGCTTGCCTCTGCAGAACCAAGTGGACTAATATGTACAGTGTGCGATTGGTAATCGGTTTCGGGTGTATCCGATTTTACTAAATGTTTTATCTTCTTCACACGAACTCTTCGCGTGGGTTTAACGTTGACCTCTTCAACAGTGGACGGATTTACTCTCCGTTTCTTCGTCACGACTACCCGTTTCCGCGCCGGTGTGATATCATTCGCTTCAGTGGTGGTATTTGATTTTCGTTTCTTCTTGATCACACGTTTGCGGTGGTAATTTTTGGGAATTGCATCCGTTTCCAGACTCTCGTCTCTATCATCAGGTGTTGACTTAAGATCAACCGAGGATGGAGCCCCAATGTATTCGTCGTTACTATCGATGTTCTTTCCCAAATTCAACTTTATATAATCATCCGGATTATAATAGTTAGTACTTTGGATATCAATGCTTTGATTATAAATAGGTTCTATTCTAATTAACTTCTTAACGAACTTACGTTTACTGAATTGGTTAGCGTTAGTATTCGTCTGTCTCTTATTCCTAATTAATTTGATTTCCAATTTATCAATTTTGTCAGATATGTTTGTAGTTTGTAATTTCGACTGCTTCTCTTCAGAAAATATGTTTACAATTTCGGAACGCCAATTTTCATTGCCCCGTTGAATAAAAATTGCAGACGTCTCCGGTTTGACCTTTGGCATGAGCGGGGCATACCCATCAAGGTCTACAACGCTAAAAAATTACCGTAAGATTTTTCAGCGCCTGCTTTCTCGTACTTCAGCTTGTATTTTTTCGAAGCCATTGTGCCTGGCTTGGTAGGTTTCACCAAGCCCGGTGGCGTCACCGTCACCATTTTCTTGCTCACATCACCAACGAAGCTCTCTAAGCTCTCGGTTGGTGCATTGTAGACTGGCTCTGAGTGGTCTAACACAACGTCCCCCATCGCGGGCATGACGTAAGTGTCGACGTATTCTAGGGTGCTTATAACCAGATCGTCGAGAATTTTCGAGGGTTGTACCGGTACGTAGGTTGCTTCTCGCTTCTTCTTGTTCTCTTCTCCAACCACTACCGTAGAGAGAACCGTACTGAACTCACCGGGCGTGCGACCAGAGACGTACAGAGTGATGACACTCGTTTCGGGTGCTGCTGGTTTCTTGGGTTTGGTTAGTTTATTTGCGCGTGGTGGCTTCTTGGGCGCTTCCGTTGCATCATCCACATTCTGATAGTCCTCATTTATGTCGCCCTCTTCATCCAAAGCTAAGTTTTGTTTGGTTTGTTCTGAGTCTTGAAACAGAGCCTTCTTGAAAAGCTCTTCGTTTGAGTTTGCGTTGATGACGCCGGCCGGATTTTGTAAAAGCTGTTGTTGCTGGAAGAGCGGATTGATTTGCTGCTGTTGCTGTTGCTGTTGAAGCAACAAAGGCACCAGCAGACTATTCAGCTGTTGGTTTTGTTGAATCGCAGGTGTAGGCGTGACAACAACGGTATCAGTTATGAATTCGGTAGCGGTGACTACGTTTGTGTTACTATCGATAATGGTAGTCAATATTTCCTTGCCTCGAAACGTGAGTGGAATCACTGTGGACGTCTCTGAAGTTACAGTTGTTACATATGTCGTTGTGCGTGTTTTAAATTCAGTTGTAGGTGTGCCGGCAACAGCTCCCGGTTGCTGGAGACCCAGCAGAGGATTAGCTTGCTGCTGACCAAGGAGTAACTGAGAGAGGAGAATATTTGCCAGCGGTGCTTGGGGCAAAGCAGGCGTCAACGTGTTTACGATTGGATCAACGATATACACCGTGCTTGGGATGACATGGCTGAAAGAAGTCTTTCTTCCCCGAATATAAGTTGGCGTGAAGATGACTGTGGTAGTGGGACTTTCATTTAGCGTAAATTTCGTCACTTGCTGAGCTCCATTTGCGGCAAACCCAGTTGACTCGCTCAAGAGAATTGTGATATCTTTTCCGAATGGGTTCGTGGTTGTCGAGTACTGCTTCGGGCCCAACACTTCGGTGCTTAATTTCGCAGTAACAATATTTTTGTATTCCGTAATTTTACCATTAACCACCGGAATAGTTACCTCGGTAGGAATTTGATGTGTTACTGTGATTGTACCATCAGAACCAGGAAGAACATAGTTGCTGTCGATATCTGAGACCTTTCCACGCGTGGATCCACGACGCCTCGCGGTGCTCTTTCTCGCCTTGTTGCTATTATTGCTTGTTGTCCTTTCGGTGTTCGAACTTCTCAAGAGAGACGATTGCCGTGAAGTTGGACGCGACGTAGGTTTGCGCAAATTAGAGCTTACGGTCGAGGGCCGTCGAAAGTTACTCGAGCGGGTATTGCTTGAATCTCTTAGAGTGAATTGACTCCTTGGGCTGGGTTTGGATGGTACAATCCGAGGTGCTGGTGTGGTCCTGCTGCGACTGTTGTAACCAGTATACCGGCTACGCGTGCGCGGTGGTTCAGTTTCTGGTTCTTCTTCAACGGGTGCCGGGGTGGTACGACTCGTTGGCCGACGAAAGCGCGAATAGTTCGTCTGACGCTTGACTCTTTTCCGAATAAACGGCTTGATTAGCACTGAATTTGACCGTGATTTACGCTCAATTGGCGATGGGACCTTTTCAGTTTGAGTATTTGTGTCGGTGCCTTCGAACTCAGTGTCTTCATTTCCGTTGTTCTCAGTCTCGTCCGCCTGATCCCCTTGGCCTTCTTCTTCAACATCTGGACCAGAAGTGGTGGTCGTTGTAAATAGGTTCCTCCTCGGGAAAAGAGAATTGGCAGGGCGGGCTCTCGATGAAATAGCATTATTTCTCGGAGGTGTTCTGGTGGACTTCGGTTGTGGTGTAGTCGTCACCCTGCCGTTTCGTCCACCAGTATTGCGGCCAGCTGTTGCGCCGCCTGATTTCGGAGTTGTAGTTCGTGGGGCGGAAGTGGGTCGGGACACTGGTGGTCGGCGGAATCTCAACAGTGGATTAGCATTTCTTCTGGTTGATGTTGCTTCCAACGCAGCAGTAGTGGTTTCGTTTTCGTCAACATTCGTGGGATCATCAGTAACTTGCGTGGTTAAATCATTCTCTTCGCCCGAGACGGTCGATGGCAACGTTACCGAGTTGGCATTCCTATTTGCATTAAAAGACGAAGTTGGACGAATGCGAGCAAATCGATTGTTGGCATTGAAGGAGGACGAAGGGCGAATCGGCGCTGATGAAATGGCTGATGATCGGAAGCCACCTGTTCTTCTAGTGCTTGATCCGAATACAGAAGCAGTTGGTTGCACTCTGCCAGAGGCACGACTTCTATTTGGAACGAAAGTGGAGGATACACCACCAGAGGCAGCTGTACTTGAACTTCTAGGTCTGGAGAATCTGCGACTGCCAGATGCTGATGGAACAATGCTTGAGACGGAACTACTTTTCCTTCCTCCACCAAATCGGCTGCCTGACTTGGTTGCGGGAATCGCCGTCACGGTTGGAGTGAAGTCACTTCTGGTAATGGTGGTAGCGCTCCCGGCTTTGCTACCCTTCCGCTTCGGTGCAAATGTAGGCTTGGCTCGCGAAGCAAAAGGTCTAATAACTGGCGTAAATGTCCTCTTTCTGGACTGGAAGGTAAGTCTTGATTTGACGCGTCCGTCGGAATCCTCTGTGGAATTCTCATCGTCTTCATCTGGATTTTCAGTGCTGTCATCAATGCCTGCAGAGTCACTGATGGATCCCTCGATCACGACTGGTGACGGGGAAATCGAAGCGGTGGGTGTCACCTGAACATTTCGAGTCGCGGTCGGTGAAATGGTAGGCTCAATGATAAAGCTTGATGTGCTTTCGATGATCTGGGCATACCTGCCTTCAATTACAGTTCCCAGAACCTTACTTTGATACACCGTTGTCGTATGCGAATGAACAATCGACCCTTCAATCAGTCTGACTAAACCGGTGCGATGAGCTGGTGGCTGTTCAGTCTGTGCCGCCTTCTTCTCCTCATCGACCATGAAGCTGCTGGTGCTCTCAATTACTTGGGCATACAAATTATCTATATAAGTACCAACAGCCTTTGTGGTGTAGAATAGTGTACTGATTCCATCCGCATCAACAATCTGACCCTGGTTGATAGAGACAACACCAGTAGGTTTCAACTTTTCTTCTACCTTCGAAGCACTGATCGAAGATGATGTGGATGCTGAAGATGCAGCCACTGTCTCGTCAATTGGAGCTGTTAGAATGATTGAAGTGCTTTCTAGAACCTTCGCATACAGTCCATCAATGTATGTACCATAAACATCCGTGGAAAGAACGGTCTGTGTGCCCGAATTATCAACTGTTGACCTAATCGTGGACAAGAGACCAGTAGGTTTAATTTCCTTATTCGTATTCTTTCCAGAGTCGAGTGTATTTAGGATACCTTGACCAATAGCCCTACCAATTGCGTTATCCAGTTCAACAGTCTTGTTCACAACGTTGGTCACAGTTTCGAGGCGGCTGTTCAAAATGGTGGAGTTGCCCACATAGGAGGTTGTGTAGTACGTATAAGTTGTGTAGTAGGTGGTCTGATCATCATCACCATCCAGTCCCTTGGTGGGCTCCACTGAGGCTTCAATCTTTTCGCTTGAATCGAGAGGAATGATTGGATTTACACTCTCAAGTGATGGGATTCGTGTAGTCTCTACCGCTATAGGAGCGACCACTTTAGTAGCTTGAATTTCTGGAACCACGGTAGGAACAATATCGCCTGGTGTAGGCGTAACTACATTAGAGACAGTTTCTTCACGGCTGGTAACTTTTGTCGTGCCTTCTTTGTACAAAGTGGTCCAATATGTAAACGTGGTAAAATATGTAATTGGCAAGCTTAGATCTTCAACGCTCAATGTATGCGTTGGAGTTAATGTTTCAGTGACCACATTGGTGATAGTTTCCAGACGACTTACAATATTACTGGATGTTGTGCCCTGATACATAGTGGTGAAGTAGGTAAAAGTCGTGTAGCTTGTTTGTAACAAAAGCGTTGGCGAAGGGATAATTTCCGATTCGTTATTAGATTCGCTTACAATTTGATCGTCTAGTAGTACATTGCGTTTGTCATTGTCAAGAATACGTTTCTCACCCCTTGAAGTGGAGCTGCGCACATCGGTTACCATTGTAGAAATGGTTTCATATTCGGAGAGATCCAACAGATCATTTTCGGTGGATTCATTTGCACTTACAGACTTTGATTGAGACTTGCTGTCGCTTGATAAGGCAGAAGTTGACAAAATATCGTTCTCAATGTTGTTATCAATGGACTTATGGCGACTAATTGTACTATTGTAGTTTCTAGCTCCTAGGTCTAAAGCCATGATTTTACTCTTTACGCCATCCTGATCTAGAGATACCGTTGCGGTAGCTTCAATTTCTTCAGGGGATGTAGTTGGCGTTACATAGTTTGTGTATACTTCAGTGCGGCTTGAAATTTCAGTCTCACCATCTACGAAAATTGTTGTGAAGTACGTGTACGTTGTATAATATGTTTTGATGGCGTTAACAGTATTCAGTACGTTTTTATCAGATAGTGCTGGAGTAGCCTTTGCTGATTCGGTCAACACTCCCTCGGAATCATCGAGGCTGGTGGTTGCACTACCATCTGGCATTGCTGTGGGACGTCCAACGCCCACTCCACTAGGCGCAATTTCAGCAAAATCTTCGAATGTAACGGGCTTTGATTTGAAATCTTGATTGATTAACCCTGCAATTGCATCTTCGGAGGCCTGTGAGGATGGATCAAGAGTTGATGTTATAACATTGGTAATGACAACCTTCCGACTCGCCACAGAAGAAGTCGACTCCTGGAAGTACGTTGTCAGGTAAGTGTAGGTCGTGTATAAGGTTTTGAATAATAATTCGATTTCTTCGCCGTTCTCTGTGGTCATTTCAGTAGTCTCGCCTTCCGATTCGGTAACATGTCTTCGTTCAGTGGTGATCTCGTTAGGGAGATTTTCAGTTGCTGTTTCATTTTCCCTTTCATCTTCATCGTCATCTTCTGTGGCCAAAGTTGTGGTGACTGGACTTTCAGTGGTGGTCGTTTCTGCTTCTTCTGACTCGGTCCTTTGTTCGGTAGTAGTCTCACTCGATTCCGTTGTGGGAATCTCAGTAACCGGAATATTCTCTACACTTGGTGTAGCAGTGATGCACTTCTTAGTTTCCTTCGCAATTTCAGTACTTACCACCTTATTAGATTTAATAGAAGTAGATGTTTCGCCATCGTTTCCAGGAATAAAGAAAGTTGTCAAATATGTCAATGTTTTAAACGAAGTTGTTGGGACTATTTTCTGGCCATCCTTACAATCTTCAGATTCAACTGTATCATTTTCTGTATGCAAGGTTGTCGTTTCGGGTTGTTGCTCAGTAGTACCTTGTTCCTGCTCAGTTGTCGTCAATGGAATCTCATTGGTGGTGATTTCTGCCTTGAATGTTGTCGTTAGGACATTTTCTGTTGTTTGTTTTTCTAGAGTCTCGTAGGATTCTTCAGTGGAGGATGGTTCCTCTTGAGGTGATTCCTGAGTTTCAGAATTTATTCTAGGAGTAGTTGTCAATACTGCTGTCGACTGAATAATCGTAGTTGATTCAGTAGACTCGTCATCATCAAAGAATATGGTCGTGGCTCCACCAAGTGATTTTTCAGGCGAGGATGTGATTGTATCTCCGAAGAAAATTGTAGACGGCGTATTCAAAGGTTCAGTTCCTTGTTGTGCAGCTCTAGCTTGCAGCGAAGCGAAAATTTTAGCAATATCTTCGTCCGATGGCGTTGATAGCATTGGAATTTGAGTTTCGGATGGTTCAATCGCATCGGGAGCAAATATAATCGTGCTTCCACTAGTCGTCTTGATGTCTTGCAGCTGCGGGGTTTCCTGCTTTTGCTGAGGCTCCTGCTGTTTGGGTGTGCGCGATGCACTATCCACAACCATGGTGGGGAGGCTCTTCCGCATTGTTAATTTGTGTCCCTCGACAGTTTCGGTAGTTACACCGGGTTCATGGTTCAGGAAGGTTTTTACTCTCGTTGCGATTGGTGGTTCGTTCAGGGTGGAGGTAGGCCTTACGCTGGGTTTAATGACTTGTGAGGTTGCTTTCGGCGTTTCGGCACTTTGAGGTGTGAAGACAATGACCGTGTCGCCAACAGTAGTGGTGAAGTCGGCAAATCCTGTATACGTGACAGTCTTCAAATCTTGTTTGTTTGGAATACCACCCTTGAAGAGTAATTTGGCACGGCGCTCAGCCGTCGTGGTTTGTTTGCTTCTTTCGGTGTTGATATCAAAGTCTGGTAAATCACCCAAGAAGGAAAACCCGCTGGGCGAGAATTCATTGCGTACCGTAAACGTGGGCAAGTTGTCCCATTCCCGCACTTTCGACGGGCCCAGTTCATCCTGCCGAATAACATCATTCTCTTCACTATCCAGCGCCGATCGCGGTGGCTGCAAGTCAATGTGACGATGTTGCGCGTTAATTTGGAACACTTTGACGTTGGCGTTACCATTCCCGCTGCTCACGCTGAAGCTGGAACTTTCCTTTTTGGACTCCTCGAAGGGAACGCGGGGATTATTGGAGGGTTCCTGTAGAAGCTCCTCATCGCTAAGTTCCTTCGACTCCTCCTTCAAGACATTGGCCGTTAGTGGAGACGATGTTGGAAATACGACAAACGGACTGTCCACCTGGTTCGGAGATATGAAGTCGGTGTTCTTGACGAAGTTTGCCTTTCCGGCTCGGCTCGAATCAAAGTGCCACTTTTTGGGGGAAGAATTAGGATCGAAGTTGGGCAAGCGTGTCTGTGCGTCATTGTCGTATAACACGCGCGAGCTTTTGGTCAGTAAGTGCGCGTATAAACGTCCGTTATCTAGCGTGGTGCCCACCACCTGAGTGGCATACTCGGTGGTTACACCCTCCTGGATGAACGTGCGGGCCGTGGATGTCAGCACGCCAACGTCCGGCTTTACGTTGAGAAAACGCCCAAACTGCGAACGACCGTGACTGTCCACCAGCAAAACGGTCGTCACATCTGCATGTTGGCCAGGGGTTTGTTTGGAGTTTTGTGGATGATTTCAATAAGTAGTAGTAGTGGTAGAAGAAGACGTCGAAGAAATGACGTGTACATACAACGAGTGTCAAAACAAACAAGAGTCAGTTATTAAAATACAGTAGCTATAATACATAAAAAAAGTTATTACGAATGTTAGTACTCCCTCCTCATTTTAAAACTATTTGTAGCTTTCGTAACCAAAATGTACATTACAATGAAAAACTTAAAGCGGAATCTTTGTTAAATCTAAACCAGGAATTCGAAGTTTTGGAACATGCATTTTCAAGAACACATCTACATAATACTGAAAGGTGAAATGCTCATCATTATAACAATTTTACATAAACAATTTACATACTAATCTACAAGTAAGGTGTTTTGCTATTTTTTCTCTCTACTTTATACAGAATATCTTTGATTGGTATAATATGTAAATGTAACAGCAATAAAGAATCGAACGAGTGTTTTCCAGTTTGGCCTTGACATTTTGTACAATTATTTTTGCAAAATAACAACCGAATAAAAAATTCTGAAGAATCGGAAAGGAATGCAAAATCTTATAACTTACACATACTTTAAACAAACAAATTAGAGAAATGTACATTATGTATAGGTTTGCAACCTGCAAGTACCATCTACAGTTAATGAATAGTAAAACAAGAAAAATTAATTGCTACATTTTAACTACTTTTAAACCATTCTGCAGAATAAGGGACTTTTACTACTCGCTAAAATGGTTTAGATAGTTGTTAGTGATTAACGAGCTAATGAATTGAGTTCAGAAGTGGCTCCTACCTTCGCCATCCTGCCGCCTTCTTCTCGGAGAGGAGTTTATTCGTTCGCCTGAAACAAAGCAAGCAATTGATTAGCTTTGAGTTGATTATAAAAATACTAAGTACTTATGAGATATTTAAAGACTTAAAATTAAAAAGTGTATGCTTCATCAGAAATTCAGAAAGTTGTTATTCGAGCCGAATTCCATCTCACACAGGTGTATCAAATAATCGTGCGCCAGCGTGAGGCTTGGTATTCTTTCGATGTACCTTGCGCATGGCAAGGTGTTAACATCGGAACGAGGTCATTCCGGTGTGGCGATGCCAGGGCATGGGGGCAGTCGCCAAAGCAAAAGTCCGATACGAATTCGGTTCATTCGGTTTCGGAATTGCTGCTCTGCTCTGCATTTCTGCACATGCACCTGACGACATGACTCGCGCACCACGCTCATATAATCGAGAATCGAGATGCATACCGCGGCACTTGCCTTCATCGTCCTTTCTGCACATTGCACTTCTTCTTCTGTACTTCGCCGTACAGGGTACTGGGTACAATTCGTACGAAATTCCAAAGCCGGCACGAAGCTCTTGAATGGTGTGTGCCTGTGCGCCACACGGTCGTGTAATGATCAAGATTAGCTCGGGGCACAACCGCCTGACCGACTATCGGTCGACCTACTTCACGAGCGCCGTGAAGTGCGAGCGGAATCCAAGTACGCACATGGAACATGGTTCGTCGGACTGAGTGATTCGCGAATAATTCCCATGATCTAGCAGCACAAAAGCTGATGCAATGCCAATAGTGCGGGTATGTTTTACAAATTTCTTCGAAAAATGGGTGCTGGGACGGAGGAACGGCGACTAACAACCAGAAATGGGTAAAGCTCAAACCGAACCGTGGCAATAAACTTCAATAAGTTGGAAATTTAGTTTAGTGAGAACTGAATGACCCACCTCAGATGATATACTGTTTTTGATCAAGGAAACGACTTTCGGTTGAATATTACTTTCAAAACAGTGCCGACTCTCAAAATTTTTCATTTTTAAATTGCAAAATGAGTAGAAATATGTATTGGAAATTGTAATTATACCAATATTAACACTAAGATAAAGCACTAGAAAAATGTCGGTATTGTCTATAATGTATATTTTATGAGAAATATGGTTAATATTAATTAGTCCTACTCTGACTTCATGCTATGATGCCATGATGCACAAACTCGAAGTGTCAAATTTGGGAGCTGGTTATCTCAATTCATAAACGGATTGCAAATTTTTTTTTATGCTCTTCTTGCTTACAAATTCAGCCCGCCCGGTGGCACATCTGTCTAGCACTTGGTAGTGTAGATCAGAAGATCCTGGGTTCGATCCCCGGGGGCAGCAGAACC
>JARJDQ010022804.1:0-19356 GCA_030264215.1 Geostiba sp. GC000077
TACACTAAAATATTTGCAATTTATAGTAAAATAGTTCAAAAACAAAGTAAAATCGAAAATAGTCGTTAAGTTTAACTTGAAAAAAATAAACATTTTAAAATAAACCAATATTATCATAATATGAATAACTCGATTTGCTCAAAGATAAGATAAAATTTGGGAGAATTTTAATTTGCCGCCATTGAAACGTAACTTTCAAACGTTTCCGAAATTTCAAGATATTGAAACGTATCCACATCTCTATATACATAAAACGTACCAATCTCGCTGTACAGACTGTAGTATTTCCAGCATCTCGTCGTGCTCCTCCTTGGTGGGTAGGTGTACCTGGGTGTGCGCGGCCAGAAGAGGTGGTGGTGGTTGCCGCTGGACGGTGGCTGCGGGCGTATCGAGAGCCTGCACCTTGATGCCGGACGCGTCACACACTTCACTCACACAAGTCCTCGCCGCCGCAGGCAGCGCGTCCGCCTGCGGCTCCGATTTGATATCAGTCCGTGCGTCCGCCACCGAGTCGGTCGAATCGTACACGGTGTAGTCCATCGTACGCCAGAAGTCGTTGACGTCGCGCGACAGCCGATCGAGGATCACCCGCCCACCTCGGCCGACGCGCCGTCGCGCAAAGCCGATGCAGGTGCGCGGGTTCGCGAGCGACGTCAGCGTATATCGATAGCGCTTCTCGCCATCCCCGTGCTCCTCCTGCGCACACCACGGCCAATTGCCCTCGCTCGGCAGCGGCTAAAAAGCACAACATTCATTAAGAAACGGCGCCAAAAATGCAAAATGTGAAGCGGAGGGTTACCATGTGATAGTTGCAGTTCTTCAGCCGGCGGAACGAGAAAGGCCCATCGTCCTCAGGTTCTCCCAGCTCCGGCGAGGGTGGCGCGACCATTTCATCATCCGAGGAAGCCGCGCCGCCGCCGTCCGCGTGCGCCGGCACACGCTGGTGGCCGTGCGACGACGATTTGTGCTTGCGCTTCTTGTACGGCCGCTTCTGGCCGCGCGCCAGCTCCTCCTTGATGCCCGCCTTGTTGCCCCACGCGTGGTTCGCGTAGTTGTTCTGGAAGATCGGCTGGAACGCCGGCCGCGGCGCCTTCTGCGCGGCGAACTCCGCCGCAATCGCGCCGCTGAAGTCCTTCGCATGGTAGCGCTTCTCGTACACCTCCACGGTCAGCTGCACCAGCTCGCGCTTCGTCTTCTCGCGCTTCTTGATGCACTCCAGCAGCGTCACCGCGCGCGACAGGTCGCGCCGCAGCTTCAGCATCTTCTCGTAGGACGTCTCGTCGTTCTTCCGGTTCTTGCGCGTCTGCATCTTCTCCGTGCGCCGCCGGAAGGCGATGTACGGATTGTTTACCGCCGTCCCCGCTTTATGTTCGGTTTTCACAGCCAATAATAGAGGGTGTTGCTAAAAAATCACATAATTTAAATCAAAAAAATTCCAAATTTCAACTTGAATAGAAATTCTTTGCTCACCAGTTTCAAGCGTTTATTCAGCCAGTAATCAAATACTGCTATAATGAGATCATCCTCCTCTTTCAGCAGCGCCTTGGCCTCGGCCAGCGTCACTACTGTTTGGCCGCTACTCTTCTCCAACCGGTCCATCATCTCCTCGAACTTGAGAGGCGTCAAATCGAGCCGTTTTGCCTGTGAATCCAGCCACCTTTCATCCTCTGAGTCCATATCATAGTCAGGTATGTCTTGTTCCATTGTGAAAGCTAAAACATTTTCAATTATACACAAAAGGGATTGAAACATTCAAAAAGAGTACTCACGTTGCATATGTATGAGTTGGCGTGGTTGTTTATAGCTGGCCGGATAAAGCTTGTCGTGTACCGATTTGTCCGCGATGTCCGACACCTCAGGAGTTGGAATAATGAGCCCGGCGCAAATTGCGCGCTGCAGATGGTGCTCCTACAATGCATCGTGGTTAGCACTTCACTGTTCGCTAAAGTCTCTGGCTGCTAAAGTCTCTTATAGCCTAATCGTGCTCAACAGTGAGCAAAAGTTTGTTTCAAGTTTAGGGTTATGTCGTTATGTGAACATGATGTAAATAAACAAAACGTAAACAAATTCGAAAATCATGTCTGCACGCACGGAACGCGATGCTTTTCGCACGGCTTTTCCGCCGAATACTCTAAAAAT
This sequence comes from Geostiba sp. GC000077, assembly GCA_030264215.1. Taxonomy (NCBI): domain Eukaryota; kingdom Metazoa; phylum Arthropoda; class Insecta; order Coleoptera; family Staphylinidae; genus Geostiba; species Geostiba sp. GC000077. Next base: position 2,140 of record JARJDQ010022804.1, read on the forward strand.
CCTGTCGGGGATTGTTTAAACATGTGGGAATGGTAATGCCGGTATCATGCAGGCTGTGGAGCGTTGCCGCTAACAAAACATACATGACAGCCGCGGCCGTCGTCGCCAAACGCTCGGAATCGCCAATTTCGGCGAGAAACCGACGTTTCCAGCGGCTGTGCGAGCCCCGCATGCGATGGCAGGCTCGCGAAAATCGCAAACGCCGGTCGCGCGCGCTCTACGCTAGCGCGCTGCCAAGATGGATGCCATGTCGGCGGCGCGCGCGGCGCGACGGCCCATCCGCCGCGCCCCGGGGAGAAACTTACGCATTCCTCCTCCTTCTCCATCCCGGAGGGCATCTGGGGCACGGCCCGATTGATGACCGAGTAGTCCGGCAGGTCCGGCAGCTCCTCGGCCATATAGATGGACATCGGCTTGCTCGCGTCCAGGGCGCGCGCCCGAAACGAGAGCTTGGACATCTTTGTTGACAGCAGTGGCACGGCGACGCGGCCAACATAAATCTATCCGCGTCCGCGGTGGCGTATCCCGACGCGCGGGCCGTCCGCAACGGGCACGAGCGGGCGATGCGCGGCCCCTAGCACGTTCCCATCGTCTTCGCTGGCGCGCACTCAGTCACAAATACAGTAAAACGCCGTCGAAACTTTCCATGTTGAGCGCGTCGAACAGAAAGCCATCATGGCGGCCCTGCCATGGAACCATTTACTAGCAAGCACGCCAACCAGCGCGCGGGAAGCGGCCGCTCAACTGACTAGCCGAGTGGCATTCATTCATGCCGACGGCTACGCACGCGTCGCGCGTGCAGAACGTCAATGCCTTTCAAACACTAACAACACTCACAAACGGCGCAAACACGATCAAATAATTGCAAAACAAATTCTTCCACCCTTAATAAGCGCGACACTTTCTGTTAAACCGCTTTCAAATCCCTTTAAACAATACTGAAAGATGGTCGCTTGACTCATTCCTCCAACCACTTCGGGCGTTGTCGTCAAGATCCGAGTACTTTGCACTGCAATTTCAGCCATTTCAAAGAACTCTCCGCTTCAAACTCAACCCTTGGACAACTTCCAGGAACGAGAACTAACTGTCCATCAACACAGGACATGTTGACATTACGTAGTTTCTCTAATCACATCTAATTACACGATTACTACGGCCAGTGGAGGGGGGTCATGATTAATTACACAACAGCCCGTGCAAGACTCTGGCGTACCGGAAGTGACGACGGACACACGTGGAGCTTGCAGTTTTCTCGAGCTCGGACTCGCCTTGAAATCCAGCGCCACCTATTAAAAATTATAAATAACCAAAAGTAACCAAAAACAAATGCAAACAAATAAAAACGCCATGTTGATTTAACATTCAAATTCATTTCACGATAATATTTTCTTTATTTGTGCTTAACACTAATCGAGTCACAGTTCACTGTGATAACGTAGAGAATTAAGATCCATTCAATCGGTAGGTTGTTGTGCGCCGGGTTTTAATCCACGAATGGAGAGATCATAGACGATTTCCTCGATTTTCTTCACGTCGTACTTCAAAACATCGAAGCGTTTCCGCAGCGAGTCGTTCTTTAAGTTTAGCAGGCGAAAGCCAGCGTTTATATTCGAGACGAACTTTGAGATTTCCATCGGGCGATTATAATCGCCGCTCGTGACGGCATTCACGGCGAAACGAGCCTTTAAAAAAAGTTCTAAGAAAAACGCAAAAAAGGCAACAAAAACATGAAAAAACTTACAAGCTCTGATGATAACTGCAAAACTCCCATCAAATAATCCTCCAATTCCAAGTGAAAACCTTCCTTATGATCTAACTTAACTAAAAATTAATTTTCCAAGAAAAATCACAGTCTACACACAATATGTTCAAATATTACTACCTCCAATAATCTCAGCACAAGTTTCTTTGCTTATTAAAATGCCAACTTCCAAATACACAACCAGTGCAGCAATGAAACACAGTCGCTGTGTGACAAATCTCCAATGATCATTGTATCTGTAATATTGACCACTTGGCACAAGTGTGGAGAGTTTTTCATACTCAGGTTGCAACTTTTCAAACACTTGCCTTGTCTTTAAACAAGCTTGTGGAACTGAAACATTACAAAACATTGTATAATATCCATTTGGATTCCAACTTTTCCATTTTGGTTACATACTCTCTTCAAAACAGTTTTCCTGATGAATCACTTGTAGAATGGTGATCATTTCACGAGCGTAGGTCTCAATTTCCTTGACAACAGTCCTGATTTGCTGATTATGAAAAGAGATAATTATCAGTGTCGGCGAAATACAACAAGATTATAAATGCTTTACCTCGCGTGTTTCTTGCTCATTGTCTAAATATTTCTGATAGGAGGAGAAGATATCGTTCACGACGCAATCTGACATGATTGATTAATGTTTCTGGAAAGAAACCTTTGGGAAATCAAGCGAAGTTTATGTTTATAATCACTAAATTCTCCTCTAAATATTAAGTTTTCCAGGATAGTCGACGGTGGTCGACGGATAGTGATTAGTGATGTTTGTTAGGTTAGTTAAAATCGCAGATGTTTTGTATTTACTGCGCATGTGTGAGACTTTTGCGAATTCAAATTCAAAAAATAGTACAGTATTAAAGTGTAGATGACGAGTCGGCCTCAAATTTATATATTAACTTATCAATCTTAACAATCTGTACTGTTTGTTTTAAATTAAAACTATAACTATATAGAAGCTTTTTAAGAGTTTGTCAATATATAAAGTTTGGATCACCCAGTGTACTTTTCAAATATGTGTGGTTATGATAACATCGTTTTGTAACGGCTCTACGGCTTTTTCCTTCAAAAAGTTATATTTCATTCATTTCATCAATTTTAACCACAGAGTGCAATGAATTTGATTGATACCGATGAAAGAGCCCTTATAGAGGATTATGCCCGTCGCTTGGATAATATTCACATCTCCATCAGTTCATATAGAGGTAAAAAACACTTAAAACACTTAAATCTCATTAAAACTATTGTTTATTGCTATCACAGACAGACATCTTGTGCAATCATTAATCCTTGATGAAAGCAATCCCACTGAAGAAATGTTAAAGATTTACCACCTGGTTGAGGCTCATTGCCCAATCTTTAGAGAATCTGCAATAAATCTCTTTGAAAAAGCATCACATAATCCATCTCACAATATTTTCCCAATGGATTCAGAGCACTTAAAGTTCCCCTGTAGCACTGAGGCACAAATAGAGCTTAGCATAGAAGATATACTCAACAAAATGGAGATGATGCCACCAGAATGGACTTTAGTGCAGTTGACCAACATGAGTTATTGCACAATGGGCATGGAGAAAATTATACCTACTGAGTTGCAAATCACAGTTTTTGAATGTGGACAGAATGCAATTAAACCATTAACTGTGAATGTTGAATCTGCTGTAGATGTGTGGGGAAATCAGATAAATATTATTGAGACATTCAATGAGATAATACAGGAGATCAACAGTGGCTATATTAAATTGAAGGAAAAGCAGCCAAGGATGAAAGAGACTTATTCAGAGTTTAAATCTAGAATTAGTTATCAACTGAAGCAGAATCTGAAGTTAGTGCAGGAGAAGTGGCTTGGTGAATGGAGGATTTTGTTGAGTGGAAGATTTAGCAATGAGGAGTGTGAAGCCGAGATTGAGAGCAGTGTAAAGAATCTTCTAGAAGAATACAATAAGTAAGTACACATCAATTTCATTCTGTTGCAGGTTCAAAACAAATAAAAAACAAAAGGTGTTATTTTTTTTGTGAGAATTGATTGGATGATATTGTCAGAACAGATATTTCAACAAAAAATCTACAAATCCTCAAGCATCTGTTGCGCGCTCAGGGATTCATCGACGATAAACAGTCGAAGAAGATACTGGAGTATTGCTTTCCCGAAATCGATACAGCAGCCGTGATCAATCTCATTAAATCGATTAAAAAGTTCGCTGCATTTGAGAAGCAGCCGCGCAACCCGATCATTCTCATTGTAGACGAGTCAATCGATCAGGTGCCTTGGGAAATGTTAGATGTGCTCTCTGATCAGCCAGTTTCCCGAATGCAATCGTTTCATTTCACCTACGCATTGTACAACGCACATGAGCAAGAGATTGAGGACGGGAGGAAGATAATTCGCATGGACGAAATGCGCGGCGGGATGGTAATGAATCCCAGCTCGAATTTACCGGCAATGGAAAATCGCTTGCGTGCCTTTCAACAGTATTGGATGAAGGGGTGGCAAACCATGATTGGGAAGAAGCCGACCGAAAAAGAGTTTCTCGATTATGTTAAAACCTGTAACGTATTCATGTATTGTGGACATGGTGATGGCACACAGTTCATTCGTTACCATAGCTTGGAAAAGCTGCGCATTAACGCGGTCGTGCTGCTGTTTGGATGCAAAAGTGTAGCGCTGCAACAGAAGACGCTGGATGTCGAGCCGTGGGGCACGAATCAGTACTACATCATGTGCTGCTGTCCGAGCATCATCGGCAATATCTACAACGTCACTGATTTGGAATGCGATATGTTGAGCACGAGTTTTCTCAGCTACTGGGTGCCGGGCCCGGCGAACAAGGCGCATTGGCTGGATTTGGACTTGAAGACGTGGGGGAGAGGCGCGGAAACAAATATTTCAACTCTCAAGTCGTCGGCGGCGACAAGAAAAAGCAAACATATTCCAGACCTGCTCATTGCGTTAAACAAAGCGAAACGCTCTGCAAAGTGTTGTTTCATTACACAGGCGTCATGTATAGCTCGCGGTATTCCAGTAAAACTTGTCTAGTTGCTAGTTCTAGTCTCTAGTGCTTAAAAATAGTTGAATTTGTTAAGAAATATATTTTGTACAGAAGTCACACCACTAAATCTTACAGATAATCAGGCAGTAAATTCATCAGTGGTATGATCTTAATATCTAGCTAGGACAAACTCACTCTCTAAAATACAACTTTTACATATTTAACAAATGCATTTGAAAGTGCACATTTTTGTTCACTAATTTACACCACACCTTAGTTAAAGCTTGATGACTGCTGATTTTGTTGCTTGGATAACACAGTTCTCATGGATTTCATAATCTGTGGTAACAGATCAATGTGTTTGTCCACACATTTAGTTGCACAGGTCTCAAACATGGCAGTGTACTTGTTAATCTGAACATAAAAACAAAATTGTTTTTAGACACGGTTTCTTTTTGCTTTTCAACATGGACTTACATCAGATTCATTAGGATTAGGCCCCATTTTCAGCTTGATATCATCATTGCATTCCATTACACACCTTTGCAGTCTGTTCTGAAAACTTTGTATCTCTGATTGGACATAATCCTGTGATTCCTGGAGAGGTTTTGAGCAGTTTTCCACACACTGCTGCACTCTGTCCAATGATACGTGGTAGTCGTCACAGCATCGAGCCGCACAACGATGCATTGTGGCCTGTTGAAGTTAGAGCTCGTTAAAATTACTTAAAAACTAATGTTTTCTTACAAGAATTTATCAAAAGCATGTCTTTTATAACCTCAAAATTTGAGTTTCTTGATGTTTTGACTAGATCTTTACCTGCATCTTCCGTAGATAACTGCGGTCTATTTCGTCTACGAGTTTGGTCATTTCCTGCTCGACTCGGCGTCTTTGTTGATCAACCATTTTAATGTTTTATTGAAAGTTTTCAAGAAATGTTTTTAAGGCAAGTGCGATTTGGGTTATAGGGTTACGTTACTCACGAGCCGCTCTTCTTCGGGTGGCTTCGAATAGATTCGGATTCGGAAACTTCGGTGTCAAAACACAGGCCAGTACTTAGATGCCATTACTTACACATTTCATTATTTTAATTTTATTGTTTCAATGTCATCCATTTTCCTGTTTAGTTCGAGGCGTTCGAGGTAATATTGTGGCGGTGTTGTTTAGGAATATCGTCAATTAACATGTTTTGCGTGCAGTTATTTACTTAGATCTTACATAAATAGTTAAAACTGGTGAAAATGTACAAATGCACAAATAAATAAATTCACAATTCACAAATAAATTCACAAATAAACACACAATTGGCGAACATAGTATAACATTGCATCATAAGTGAATGAGCCCGAGTGCTTGAGCATTATTCGAAATTCAATTTTCTAGGCGTCATGTACAGTTGCAACTCCCCAGCGGTGATCTTTGCTCGCCGTTCTTGATGCCCCTGAACAACCGGCGTCAGCGTATCAATCAATATCTTCTTCAGCTCGCCCGTGAGCAGCTCTCCGCTAGTATAGCTCTTTCGAATTTCCTCCAGCTTTGCATCATCCTCCAAGAAGAATGTCAAGTATTGATAGGAAATGTCAACGGTGCAGTCGCCACCCAGCTTTCGATGTTCTTCAATCGTCGTCTGCCCGCCAGAAAACGCGTGTTTGTTTACTTTATTCTTCAATTGCTTCGGCGTATCCGTGAGGTAGATCGTTGTGGTTGGATCGGAAGCGGACATTTTCGTTTTAGCGCCCTGCAGCGCCGGGAAAAACGTCGAATGCATCAGGGCCGGCTTCTGGAAGCCGAGGCGTGGCGCAACATCGCGCGTCATCCGGAAGTATGGATCCTGGTCGATGGCGCACGGAATGAGACAGGGCAGCTTCTTACCGTGGAAAATGGCCGGAAAACTCGTCGATAGGCACGGCGTGGCTTGCACTGCGGGGAAGGCGATTTTTCCGATCGGATCGCTATCCCCGAAACCAAAGATGCCTTTCACCTGGTTGAAGGTCACGCATTTTTGGATGCGAATCATATTGCGATAGAATTCGGGACATTGTCTAAATACCAAAATAAAGATATTCATTTATTGAGCCAAAAGTTCAGTTTTCTTTCAACTTACCCTATGTAGGTGAGATCTGAGAAGATGAATGTTTTATTGATATCAAATCCAATTGCAATAATATCCTTGGCATTCTCATCAGCCATTTTCAAAGCATCCTCCACTTTCAAGTCCTTCCACAAGGTCTTCTCATCATCAGTGAGCTGGATCACCAGAGGCACATCAAACACATCCTGCAGCCACTTGCAGAACATAAAGGGAATTAAATGCCCAACATGCATGGAAGAACTAGAAGGTCCTCTGCCAGTATACAGATAAAATGGTTTCTTAGCTTCATATTGATTTAGAATTGAGTGCATGTCTCTGTGAGAGAAGAACAAGCCCCTCCTGAGGAAATGGTGTGCAGGTTTTCCTGTGACTGCCTCAAATCGATCTATTAATTCTTGATCAATCTTGGAACTTCCAAACCTTTCTACAAATAAAATAGAGGTATGTTATCTGCAATAAAGTTGAAAACAGTTTTGTTACTTACTGATTAATTTATCATAATCAATGCCCGTGTCTGAAGATCCTACAACATTCCATGGATCAACCACATCCTCCTCAACAGATTGTTCACCATTATTCAATGACAAATTTTCCATTTGCGACGATTCTTCGGCAGCCATATGGATGATGAAATACCCGTTCGGGTTATGATGTGCACGGTGGTAACGTCAGTCAGTAATTGCTGCAAAGCACAATGAACAATCCTTTTTTACCACGAAACCACGTACGAATCATACGGCATTTTGCGGTTAAAGGTGCGACGGAAACGTTGCAGGTTGTAAATACACTGAGATATTAAAAATTGGGTAATTATCACCAGTAGGGGACAAAAACTTGAAAACATTAATAAGTATTACATATGCTTCACTAATATTAATTACACTATAACATATTTAATACTTCTTTAGGTTGTAGATTACTCTATATTGTTTATTTAATGAGAACTTATGACGTGCAATTTAATAGCCAAGGTGTACATGATAATTTGGTATGATTGGTGCTGCCCTCCTTTCCAGTTTCTGTAACTATTTGAAGCTGTCAACGTGATTAACCTCTTCATTTTAAAACAAAAGCAAATATTGCGACAACTGAAAACGTAAATAATTCATAATACAAAGCACAAAATGCAGGAACGTAAATCAAATCTCAATATATTGAGCAGACCTGATGGTTCTGCATTATTTACACAAGGTAAACTATCAATTTATCTTCAAAAATTATGAAATTTTGTGCATTACGAAGCAATGTTTACAGGCAAAACAACATTAGTTGCTGGCATATATGGCCCCACAGAATGTAGGAACACAAAAATGCTCATAGATAAAGCTAACGTTGAGATGCATTATAGGCCAAAGTCAGGTTTACCAAATGTAGGGGATAGACTGTCTGAAATGATTTTACGAAATGTCTGTGAAACTGCGTTATTGTCAGTATTATATCCAAGAACTTCAGTTGTAATTGTTGTACAAGAGATGCAGAATGGTGGAGAGGTAATTTTCAATTTACCATGCTACAAGACAATGTATCATTGAATTTGAATTGAATTTCAGTTAATTGCAAGTGCTGTGAATGCTTCATGTCTTGCTCTATTGGACTCTGGAATTGACATGAAATTTCTGGTGGCAGCAGTATCATGCTGTACAGGTGATGATGGAAACCTGCAAGTGGACCCTACAAGTTTGCAGTGGAGCAAAGCAAAGGCCAGCTTTGTGTTTGTTTTTGATAGTGTTGCTGGTTCCATTGTTGCTTCACACACAACTGGGGCATTTTCTGTGGAAAATTATACCAATGCTTTGGAAATCTGCAAGGCAAGAAGTGGAATGGTGTTCGATTATTATAAGGAAGTAATGAAAAAGAAGTTCTCTAAGTTTTTGTAACGATAAGTTCAATAAAAATGATAAAAATAAAAATATTTGCGTTTTAAAACCGCAGCTGAAAACAAGCAAATAGTTATCTCCTTCGTTGGCAGATGTCGCTACCTACACCGTTGTCAGGTTTATATTCCTATGTTGCTTATTCTGAATTTTTATCGGTCAATTTAATTTAGAAGAATAATACGACCAAGGAGTATTATGGAGGTGGATAATCGCGTTCATTGAGGCGAACCCTTAATAGGTGGCGAATATATGCTCGACTTGATGATTCTCCTATTACCTGTTCAAAATACTGACACGCATGGCTAGTGTTCTGGCAGTGGCACTAGAAGTATATTATTTTATAAAAGCATTTTTGTAAATTTCTCGTGAATGCTTATACCTATTTTTCAATCTATTTTTTTTGCGACAGGAGTGGAGGTGCTGCTGAATTTTAATGACATTTCCTTAGAGTATCAGAACTTTGAAAAGAGGGAACTTTCTTCAAAGATTACCTTATGATTCTTTAATTTAGAGATTAAGTAGTACTTGTTATGTGACTTATTTTTCTTTTTTTTTGTGTTTTGTGTGATGATCTTTATGAAACATGAGTTTAAAGTCCTCTAAATTGAATTCATTGTCATAAATTAGTAAAGTTGAAGTACTGGTAGCCACTGCCAAGCTGTAAGCAAAGGGGAGCGTACGGTAAGGTAAGTTTTTCATACGATATAGGTACTACATTGTTCGCGCGAGAAATATTGAAGCGGCTTTAAAGCGCAAGAAACAAAGACGAGCTCGAAATGGCCATCTCGCGTATCCCGAACAACACAATTAAGAAACAGATGGACTTAATTAGAAATCGGGGCTCGAACGCGCGCGCACTCTTCTTCGCCGGCGCGCTGCCCGCGTCTGAAGACGCCTTGGCTCTCTCGAGAGAAAAAGATAATTGAAAGCCGAAGCCGGCCCCGCGCGCATACACAACGTGGTCGTGGTCGTGCAACCGCCGTCATATAAAGAATATTATTTATTGGCGGAGAACACAATAAGGCCGTAATGGACGCAACGAAGGTCCGCACCGGCCGGGCCTTATATGCGCCGCAGCGCAGAGCCGCACAACGGCCAAACCAAGATGAAGAAGAGGCGCAGGCCGAACAATAACACAAACCAGCGCGCCGAGGCAAAAGTTAACGCGCCCGCGCGCGCCGGGCCAAAACGAATGCGACGAAAGAAGCGGCGGCGAAGACCTGCGGACGCTGCTGGCTGCCAACGCCGTATACCTCGGGAGGGTACGAACCCACGCTTTTCTTGGGCGAGCACCCATCACGATTCTCACGACGGCGACGAGCGCGCCGAAAGAAAGGCAGCGTTTCGTATCATCGGCGCGCGGCCGGCCAAAGAGGCCCGCGCCGCAGCCAAAGGGGCCGTACTCCTGCATATTTATACGGTAATTAGACCATGTAGAACGATGGTCATTAACATCGGCGCATCGGACGCAGGCATTATGCGTTCGCGATGCGGTTTTCTCGCCGGGGATTCATAACTCACGATGCGGAGAGCCACGAAAAAAGCCGCACGCACAATATGCATCTGCGAACTGTAACCTACAAGCTCGCTTGTGATTCACACGTTTTAGAACTAAAATGGCGCCCTTGAATACCACACATTCACTTGTTTTCAGTCCGGCGATGGGGCGATGATATTCATTTGATATTGGTGTTGTAAACGTGTGTGATTCGTGAAGGTAGAGCGCGTAAGATGATGGTCGTTGGCGCTCGGCTGGAAACCAATCCATTCAAAAATAATGACAACTTGTCAGGAGCGAAACGGTACGAAACGCCGGGCGCTCGCACAGATGGGCACCCCGGTAAGCGAAAGAATTTAATAATCATAACAATCGCGGCCCGGGCCGAAGACCGCAATTTCACAATTATCTAGGAGTAGATGTGTAATTTCAGGTTTGGCCACAATTACACACCGCATAATGACGATAAGTGGCAGGTTGAAAAGTGGCCGCATCTCACAGGGTTTTCATTATAATTTAACGGATGTGTTTAGCGCGTTGTGCGCTGTGCAATTAGAATATAGGTATATTTTAAGCGCGCCTCTCTTGTACTTTTTGATCATGTAATTCATGATGTAAGGTAATTTCTTGATTTTATTGGAATCGGAGAAGTTTCGAAGTTTCGAAGTTTGTTTTGATACATTTCCAACTTCCAAGCCAAAGACGATTCAATCGATGCGCCGATGTGAACTGGGAGGAGTTGGAGTGGATGTCTTCGCTCTTCGGCGTCGCTTTCGATGCTGAAATCCCAGGATGCGTACGCGCCCGTTATCTCGCATCTAAAAGCCATTTTAATTTCCTATTATACGTAAACACGACGTGCTCACTAGGATTTATGGTAACGACGTTTGCCGGCCGTGCGCGTTCCATCGCCGAATTCACTTCGAAACGCCGAAAACTGTTTGTCTCGTGCTTGGTGTGCTTCTTTTCTCAAGCGGGGCCCGGCGGTGAAAGAATGTCGAGATGTCCGACGGTGTCGACTGTTTCGTCGCCCCATGGCACAGCTCAACAGCCGAGGGACATTCTCTGGGTGAGCGACATCAACATCAAATGCGGCTTTCGGATTGCGGACGCATTTTGGGCTCGCCTCGATTGCCCTCGCAGCGGTGCCCGTTGGCAAACGTAAATTAATTCGATGCGCTTCGGATTCGATGCGGTGTGAAACGCGAACTAGGAAAAAAGTTTATCTACCTGTCAAAGGATGTGTGACCGACGCACCCGTCGACGTGCCGCATGAAATTCTCGAAAGGAAAAAAATGATTTCATCTTGAATCCGACGCAGCAGATGAAATAAGAAAATTATTATTTTTTGTGTGCGTTCTTAATCTCGCACAAAACACCAGTGTGACATGCCAGTGAATTTATGCGGTTGTGAGCGTCTTCTTCGTGTGGGCGCCGAGCGTTGAAGAGCGCGTCGGATGCGTCTTTCGGAAGTGCGCTCCGCTTGGCACCGCCGCCGGTGCCGCGGACTTGATCGCGTAATTGGTTCCCCGTCCACCCGAAAACGCAGCGCGCTCCAGAAAAGGGGTAATTTCGCATTTCCTCTCACACCCACGCCCCGCTCTGCATGTGTGTGCCTAGCGCATCTGAACCGAAAATTGTTTCCGCGCTTTATTTAATTAGTTCTATATGAGAGTTGCTTCCTTCTTCGTTCGACGGCGGCGGCAGCATCGTCTTAACTCGCCGTTAGGCAATTAAATCTCCTTGCGGGACGAATACGTAACGACTGCTTTATGCAAATACTGCGCCACCCCCCCACGGGCATCGGAGAGTTTAAGCAATTTCGACAATCTTAAATATCGCGCCAGGGCCGCCATGCAGGCGTGCGCGCGATAACGCCTTTGCCACCGCCGCCGAACTGGCTCCTTGGGCGCGTGAATTTTTATTCCAGCGACGGCGGTGGAGGCGGCGTCGCGGGGTGCATGGCGCATGGCGCAGTAGCTCTAACTACTCAGCACCCCCATTCCCAGAAAGCAATTATAGAAATCCCGTCGGCCCAAAAGTGCGCATTTAAAAATAATAAATCGGCGCGCGAGTGTCTGGACGCGCGTTGGAGTTTAAACGATGCGATTTCCGAATGGCTTTCTCACACAACAATCTATTAGATTAATGGCGGACGAGGGAAATTATACACCAACTTCAAATTTCAACTTTTCAACATTTTAAAATTTCAATATTCGATAGAATTAAATGAAATTTTACAAATTAACATTAACACATTATTTTGATCATGTATTATACTCTTTCATACCCGTTAACAGTAAAATCTATGTTGAAAGCTTTTATTCTACAGATATCATCAGAACTGAAACTTTTTACTCCGATTGTCGCGCAAGTAGCAAGCACTATCCTTTTTGATTTTTGAGTTCTTGATAGTGAGTAGTGACTAGTGACTAGTGAGTATTGAAAAGACAAGATGCGTTTTTTTCAAGATGCGAATGTTGTGGAACGTGTGGAGGAAGACGAAGTGAAAAAGAAAAACGCCAAGCATTCGAACCGACGCGCGATCGATCGACGATCGAAATTGAATGCTTGAATATATGGCTTGTTTACAGAGATTATATATCTTTTGATCTCTCGCTTTGTGAATCTTCTCTGCCTACAATCATCATACCAGCAATTCACTGCATGTTTCCAAAACTCATCGCAAACTTAAAAAAACATAAAAACTGGTTCCAATAACAACTTAATCTTTAAATGTCAATGCTATTGTTTTCTTATGCATTGTGTATGGCTTCTGGCTTGTAATTATGGATATTGATATAGAGTTGGAGAATTGTGCCAATTGTTGGTGTAAGTGTGGTAACTTGGAGTCTTGAAGAAAAATGTTTATTTTGCATTTCGCCGACGATTGCTTCGTCGATTGCACACAGACGGATCGAAACGCACGAACAAAGTCAGCGGTTTCTCATCTCGTCGCGGCACATGCGCCTCGAAAATGCAAAATTGCAAAGTCGGCCTGGCCTGTCTTCGATTGGTTGCCGGCTTGCCGATGTAAAGTGGAAGGCCATCGATGGATCTCGTACGCCATAAATTTCATGCGCGCGACGTACAACGCAAAAATGCAGCGATGTTCCGATGTTACATTTGCCCTGTGCCCCGCAACCCCCTTTGGATGACTTAAATGTAACGTGCGCAAAACATCACGCACAAATCGCCATTGTTATACCACATACTAAAGAAATAGAAAATTATTTCAATTCCAAGATGTTACACGTGTTATCGAAGAATGGCGGTTTTTACTTTTACCATTCTTTTACATCTTGTGAAGTTTTGAATTCAAGTGTCTGGAAGTATCAGACTTGAGGCGCTTGAGGTTTGAGCGTCGACACACAAAACGTTGGGTGTTTCTTGTGTCATTGTGTGAAGTTCGAAGACAGTTTGCGCCGCTGAGCAAACAACGCATTAGCGCCGGCGTCCGACCACAATCAACGACTTCTTGCGGTCGCATTAAGCATTTTGCGGTCCTCGCCAGCAAGATGTGATGATGCGTGCGGTGCGCTTTAATTGCGTGCGGGCATGTAATACACGTGAAAATCGATAATTGAATCGATTGCGTCGCTTAAACCGCTTAAACCGAGCACCGAACACCGATCGCACTCTAACCGTAATGATTAGCCAAGCATAACTTGAGACTTGACGATTGATGACACCTGAATGAAATAGGAATAGACTATTATAGAAAGTAAGACTTTATATATATGCTAACTACCTGTACACACTGCTTTTTCTACGACCATTGAGTGGTTGAATTTACGAGGTGGCCGTAGAAAGAAGTTTATAAGGCATTCTAACGTGACGTCACTGGTGGTTAGAGTGGATTCGTGAAATTCGTGTGATTTGTTCTTAATTATTTAAGAAACCAGACGGTGAAATTATTTCATTTTTTGAATGAGCAAACATATAGCACATAGTTACATCTTACTAGAAATTAACTCATTTCTATCGAACCGTTTTAAAATTAACCCCAACAGAGTTTTCCTATCCCTTACGTGTTAAATTTATTTAAATTATCTTTGTTTACCTTACACGATTCTAACCTCAATAAGAAACCTCTATCTGGTGGAGAATTGGATTTGATAGGATTCGAAGAAAACCACATATTTAAACAAGGATATAATGACATTAATGACAATAATAACGGCAATAATACCTATTACCTACTGTTGTCGTAAAATTAACGGGGCGATGCAATAGATATGGCGATGGGATGGACGATGGACACTTCTACCGTGTTGGCTACCATCGCCCCATGCGAACTTGGGACTTGGGCCCGGGTCCGTGCAGCGCGCCGTGTGCAGCAACGTTAAAAACGATTTTATTGGCTTTTTAAAGCCCGGGCATAAAAATTCTAACAGATGTTAAGAGAATATTATTGTTACGACTGCATCATCGCGTCGCGCGCGCGAGATAACATAAAAATCATCGCGATTCCTATCGTTGTCATCCTTCGCAGTCCTCCTCTTCGCGCGTCACTTGCGGACACAAAGGACACGAACGGATATAGGGGATGCGCAATAAATATTTGTTTTATGGCGCTTCGAACGTTTCGCAAATTGCGAACGCCGCACGCCTCACGCCGCGCTCGCAAAATAAAGGAAGCGTTTTACGAGCGAGTACATAATTTAATCGCAAAACGATATCGTGCCGTCCGGCACAGCAAAAAAAGACAACAACGCAAAGATGCAATTTTGAGCTGGGAACTTTCACACTCGCACAGCGCCGCAATCCGCAGGGGCTTTTATTGATACACAATCGAAATTTTCAGCTCCAAGTCACCTGGAGCGCATGAATTAACAGTCCGGGGAAGCAATACAAAACATTCCGTTGATGCCGATCCATCATTCGCAATTAGCGAACCATTAAAAAGCCAGCAGCAACATCGACATCCCACATCGATAATAATATCGACGTTTCAACTTGCTGCATATACCTATACAAACTTATTTAAATGCAAATGCAAAATGGAAATAATTCCACGAAAACTCCCATTTCGATTTCGTTGTTCTGTGTGCGCACCAAAGCTAAAAAATGCGTTTTTAAATGCCCAGGCGGATAAATGATAAATAAGAATGTTTAAAGTATGTTTAATTTCGCGATAGCGTCGCGTTGTGCGAGTGCCAATGTGCAAATATTTTAACGATCCGAATGTCGATGCTAATGTATTTCATACGTACGGACGGGGGGATCGTACGCGCGGCGCACGGCCTTAATGCATCTTGATATGCAAATGTATGTGAAATTGCTTGGAGTGGCTTATCAGCGTTGCTCCGCCAGCGACAGACTCTCTCGGCAACGGGGCATCGGGCATCGGGGCATCGTCTGCATTTCCAACTCCCCAAAGCGCCAAAGCGGTTTAATTTTCTTCGCCAATGTAAAATCCGTTACTCTTGCACAAACACTAAAAACCTAACAACTACAAAAGTTTGCCAATTACAGAATTTCAAAGTCTTCGCAAAGATTTAAGTTGTTCAAGATGGTTCAAGTTTCAATTTCCATCAGAGTTTGATGGGTTTAGTTAAAAGTTTGTTGGCTAGATGTCGCTGCAATGCTCTTTTCGTTTACGTTCAGCTTTCGTTCATTTCTTTTCTGTAAAACTCATAGATGTTCATAGTCAAACTAAATTAGGTAAATATTGATTGAGCTTGTGTTTTACGTTGCGTTTTACGAGGAGCCGATTTTTTTCGACAGACAGGTGTTTAGTTTACACATTTTAAACTTTAAACACATCGAAGGTGTGAAATAACTGCTTGCCGAGCAAACAAATGAAGACGTAATGGCATGATAATGCGCACTCGAATGCTGTCCGATGTGCGATAATTTCCCCATTTTAAAAGGTGTTTGGAGCCGTTTTTCTTGGGCAAATAGTTGTGACATGCACGAACATCTACATATTTAACTAATTTCACGCAACGGTGTGCAACGCAAAGTTTGTGACTCGGTGAGGCAAACGGCAAAGATGGTAAGTAAGAATTGCTTTTTTGAAGGCACGAAGGCACCTGTTTTGTCGAAAATGCCCTGGATCGCAAAGCAATAAAACGTCGTGACTTGGTCACTGATCAAAATCGCTGTATACATTAATTAGAATTCACACCTTATAGTGAACTGGAGGAATAACTGCATTTTATACATTCTTGTTGGTTTGTTTTGCAAAAGGAATCAAATTATATATACAGGGTGTGTACAAATTCGCAGATATCGCGGATTACAATTCTTGGGCTAATTCTGAAAGGAAACATTTCATTCAACAATGTTCTGAGAGTCTTCGTTTGGCCTCTCCAAGAGTTCAAAGTTTCAAAGTTAATTTTGTAAATGAACATCCATTTTATTTGTTTTAAATCAAAATGACTGATAACTGAAATAATACAGCTTTAAAAATACAGCTTTAAATTGCTTTAAATGTCTCATTTAATACATAGATAATGTATGGTTTCCATGATTTCACAGTTTATAAACATAAATGAATTACTTTTTTCATGAGTAATTTGAATTAATTTTACGTACATTTGGTAATATTGAGCATAATTTTTCAAAAATTTAATCATTAACGATGATTGCATAGGTATATAATTAATGCAACAATCACGAAAAATTTGATAAGCAACATTGTCAGGTTGTCACGTCTATAAGTTTTAAGCTTTGGCAATTTTGAAATTTAATTGCTCGTAGGATTTTGCCAAAGGATCACAAATTTCAATTGGAATAGTCATCAAATTAAATAATCTTTTATTTATATCACAAATTAAAAAAAAATGTTATTATAAATACAGTTGAAAATAAAACTTTATTTATGATTATGCGTTGATCACCCCTATAAATGTTAGGTAGTTGCAATAGGAGCAATTAACGTTTTTTTTTTCTTCAACGATAAAGAGGACTGAGGAAGTGATGACAAATTGCTGGTATTGGTAATGGATTTTTGAGAAGTTCAAGTTGATATGTAACTATAGGGTGCTTGGGAA